>JAECUM010041015.1:0-20812 GCA_016617855.1 Megalonaias nervosa
ATATATTGTTACTACTCCATGACCACAAACTAAGTAACAGAAAGGAAAAAAGCAACATGTTATGTAAAACTTAACATATAATTTAATGATCAAAATTATAACGAAAATGTGAGAGGAAATTACAGTATTAAGAAGTGAAATAAAAATAATCCTGATAAAGTAATGAAAAGTTCCGTATATATCTCAAAACCGGAAATGTATTAGTCCACCAAGAATCAAGAGCTTGGCAAATGGCGTTGCACAGAACTAATTTGAATAATTCACAACAGTACCAGAATAATATTATAGTCCAAATAATGAGGACTTTCTATCTCCAATGAACAATCCAGGCAAATTTTTCTCCTTTCGAGTAACATCTAAGAACAATATAAAACACTTTTTCATACTTAAAACTTGAACACCAGAAATAAGATTGGGTTCAAAATAGGAATGACTCTCATTCCCCATTTCTCTCCTATCTACTATCATGACAATATTTCACAACATATTCCCAAGTGACATATCATACTACTCACCTGTTTCGAAATTACCTATTCATGTGACCTAGCTCAATCAATGTGTATTTATTTAATTCTTCAAGAACGCTCCAAACCCAATCAGAAAATGCGAAATTAATCCAAAGTCGTCATTAAGAGTATTATTAGTAACCACATATTTATAAGATCCTATGTACTTGTATGCTCTTTGATAACCCTAAAGGAGACCCTAGACACGTTGGCAAAATCAATGTAAAGATACTAAGAAATTACTATAGTATATACGTGTAGGCTCGTACAAAAATAACAACACAAAAGAGTGAAGCCAACAAACTTTGTATATTTTAACAAAATAATTTATTTCCCTAGAAAACAATGTAAACATTGGAAATAGGACTTACGATTTGTGAATATAATCCAAAATTTTATCCTAAGATTGAAAAAATACAAGTCCTATCACTAAACAGTTCTAACAGAATCCGGGTTCGAATCTCGATGAAATTCCAATATGGAGGTGATGACGTCAGATTAGGTCGTTGTACTGGTGGTAACAGATCCTCGATTGATCACAGTTTAAATTGTTTCCGTTAAACTCCAGAATAAATTTCCACTGAATTTCTTTCTCCCAGAACTTTTATAAACATAAAGCACTTGTTTAGTTTTCCAGAGAATAAATTATTAAATTCCAAAAACAAATGAACTTCAAAAACAATCTGGCAACAACAATAGAAACACCTTGTTCCCTCAAGGTGTAAGAATACGACTGACTGAAAAGCTCTGAGAATGGGAATTAAACCCAACTAAAACGTCATTTCATTCCCGTGAAAAAAAAATCATTACCATAAAATGTAATGAAACAAAATTAAAATAAAAAAAGAATTCAAAACTAACACACAAGTAATTTAATCACATATTCGTAACACTTCCCCGCATGAAGAAAAAGACAAATTTATGTAATAAAGCTTTCTTTTTAAGGTATCTAAATTATATATGAGGTAAAATAAAATTGCATAAGAAAACTTTTATGAATTATACAAAGTATACATGAAATAATATTTCTATACCCGGAAAAGTGCATCTGCAATCAAATTGTCTTTTCCTTTGATGTGCCTGATGTTAAGATTATATTCTTGTAAAAACAAACTCCACCTTAATAATCTTTAATTTTTATTTTTCATCTTGTCGATGAAGGTAAGGGGGTTGTGATCACTAAACACAACAACCGGAGAAGGAGCTAAGTTAATGTAACTTCAAAACGCTGTAATGCCAATATTAAAGCCAACTATTCCTTCTCGATTGTTGAGTAATTTCTTTGGTGCTTATTTAATTTCTTAGAGAAGTAGCACACTGGATGATCAACACCATTTCTATCTTCTTGAATCAATAGTGATCTAACCCCAACATCACTTGAATCCACAGATAATTTAAAAGATTGATTGAAATTTGGCGCACTTTTGAGTATGGCTTTTAACCTAACAAACGCTTCCTGACATTTTTCAGTCCAAAGAAACTTGTTTTTCTTACTTAACAAGTTTGTCAGGGGTTCAGCAATATTAGAAAAATTGGAACAAAACTTTCGATAGTATCCGGCCATACCCAAAAATCGCAACAGCTGCTTTTTACTGACAGGAACAGGGAAATCAGAGATAGCCTTGACCTTAGCATCTATAGGTTTAACTTGACCATTTCCCACAATATGTCCCAGAAAAGTTACACAAGCACGGCAGAACTCACCTTTAGATAAATTGATTGTCAAACTTGCATCAGTGAGTCTGTCAAAGAATTTCCGAATCGTGGCTAGATGTTCTTTCCAGGTGTCGTTGTAGATGATGACATCATCGATATAAGCATCACAATTATCTAGACCAGAGGTAATCATATTCATCAAGCGTTGAAAAGTACTTGGGGAACCCTTCATCACAAAAAGGCATTACTTTATATTGATAGAGTCCATCTGGAGTCACAATGCCAAAATTTCCTTTGCCCTTTCCGATAGTGGAATTGCCAAAATCCTTTCAGAAGGTCACATTTGGTGACGTACTTGGCGTTTCCAATTTTATCAATACAGTCATCGATTCTTGGTAATGGAAATGAATCTGTTTTTGTCACACTGTTCACCTTCCTATAATCAGTGCACATACGGAAAGTTTTATCTGGTTTCGGAACAAGTATACATGGTGAACTCCAATTACATTTACTGGGCTCTATGAAATCGTTCTCCAGCAAATAGTGAATTTCCTTTTTCAAGTATTCCTGTTTGAGAGGGTTCATCATGTATGGGTGTTGTTTCACAAGTTTTGAATCTACAATTTCAACGTCATGAAACATTTTGTTTGCCCTTCTAGGAATGGTCAACAAATATTGTTTGCCTGACTTGGTCTTAGGTAAGGGACCAACACAGTCTACCATAATTCTGCTAAATGGTTCGTCAAATGCAGGAATAGGTTGCAGATGAGCCTTAGGTATCTTCTGATTGGGTTTTCCTACCATTTGACAAGTGTGACAAGATCTAACAGTATTTACAAACATCACTTTTGATTTTTGGCCAATAAAAATGAGTCAAGATCTTGTGATAAGTTTTATTTATCCATAAATGACCAGCCAGAAGAGTTTCATGGGCCAAACTAAGTATTTCCTGTCTGTAAGATTTTGGAACTACAATCTGATAGTTCACTGACCACTCGTCAGTAGCAGGTACCTCGGGAGGTCTCCGTTTTCTCATAAGAATTCCATTTTTAATGAAATAACAGACAGGTACTTCAGTGGCTTCAGTTTCACTAATGGCCCTCTGAAACAAACAGGAGATCTCAGGATCTTTTTCCTGTTCGACGACAAGTGATTGTCGTCTATCACCCTGATTAGATAAAAGAGAATGAGTATTTAAAAGAGGATCATTGTCACCAATACCTTTTGATTGATCCAAATTAGGAGCAAAAGTTACCTAATCAAAAGCCTGACCAACAAATATGTCAACTAAAGGAATACCTTCCTTATCAAAATCATTCCCAAGAGCTTTTTTTGCCATAACTCTGGTAACTGCACAAGCTGGGTATAAATCAGGGTATTCCTTTTCAATAGGATCAACTTTCTGATCCAAAGAAGGCTTGTCAGTTATAAGTGGATTAACCACAACATTGTCTCCAGCTAGGTCGTTGCCTAGTAACAAATCATTGCCCTGAACGGGTAAAGAAGACACTACACCGACTGTCACAGGTCCTGAAACTAAGTCTGATGACAAATTTACAGAATGGAGAGGAACATTAACAAAGCCGCACTCTACTCCCTGAATGAGAACACTCTCATTAGAAGAAGACTTCTCAGAAAAAGGCAAAGTACCTGATAATAAAAGTCTCTGAGAAACTCCTATATCCCTTAAAATTATAATAGGGATAGGGTTGGCCAAATCACCCAAGAGTGATATAGAACCCTTCGACATGAATGGTTCATAATTCTCCATAATAAAATCAGACTGGGGTTTATTAGACTCAACAAATGTATTGCTTTAAATACATGACCGTGGCCGTGACCTCTTAGAAATAAAAGCATTTGGGATAGGTCTATCTTGATTCTGATGCTTATATTTCAATTTGAAGCAATCAGAAATAACGTGTCCTTTTATCTTGCAATAGGTACACGTTGGAAAAGACAAGGATTTTGAATCAAGTTTATTTTTAATTTCTCTTTGCGTTTGCATATATAATTTTTCTTTCTCAAATTGTATTTGTCTTTCTTTCTGTCTTTCTTCAAATTGCCTTTACATGTTTTCCCTTCTTTTTTAAATTATAACTGCATTACTTCCATTTCTTTTTCCCTTTGTATTTTTTCTATCTGAAACTAAACCTGTCTTATCTCTAATTCCAGCTTTTTTAGCTGGACATCCATTTTCAAAAAAAAGTCTAAACACTCCTGGGTAAAATTCAAAAAATTCTCTACTTTTGATGATATTGTAAATAAAAGCATGTTGCTTTAACTAAGGATTTCAAACAAAATGTAAAATAGTACTTGGGATTTAAAGCTAGGGGAATCTAAATTTCAAAAAACAATTTTCTGAAATATTTTAGCCAAAATTCAAATATCCCAAGGACGAGGCCCCAATTTTCTCCTGTTACGTGTAGGCTCGTACAAAAATAACAACACAAAAGAGTGAAGCCAACAAACTTTGTATATTTTAACAAAATAATTTATTTCCCTAGAAAACAATGTAGCACTTGAAAATAGGACTTACGGTTTGTGAATATAATCCAAAATTTAATCCTAAGAGTGAAAAAATACAAGTCCTATCACTAAACAGTTCTAATAGAATCCGGGTTCGAATCTCGATGAAATTCCAATATGGAGGTGATGACGTCAGATTAGGTAGTTGTACTGGTGGTAACAGATCCTCGATTGAATCACAGTTTATGTTTCCGTTAAACTCCAGAATAAATTTCCACTGAATTTCTTTCTCCCAGAACTTTTATAAACATAAAGCACTTGTTTAGTTTTCCAGAGAATAAATTATTAAATTCCAAAAACAAATGAACTTCAAAAACAATCTGGCACCAACAATAGAAACACCTTGTTCCCTCAAGGTGTAAGAATACGACTAACTGAAAAGCTCTGAGAATGAGTATTAAACCCAACTAAAACGTCATTTCATTCCCGTGAAAATAATCATTACAATAAAATGTAATGAAACAAACTTAAAATAAAAAAGAATTCAAAACTAACACACAAGTAATTTAATTACATATTCGTAACAATATATATGTGTGTGTGTGTGTGTGTGTGTGTGTGTGTATGTGTGTGTGTGTAAAGCATTAAGCGAAAACTTCTTTTAAATTCCTTTTCTATATAAACGATTCCCTCTTTTATTCCTACTAGATGAATTTTTATAGGAATACCAAGAATATTTATCAGTAATTATACTTGTATCGCATTCAACCAAACACAACAAGAGATATCTGAACCTGCAAATTCATAGAAAGAATATTCATTGAACAGTTCTAACACTCATTAGAAGGACAAGTGCTGACTAGTTGGATGATGTGCTCTATTCTTTCTAAGTTTCAGATTAACGTTGAATGTGTCAATTCAGTATCATATATCGAAAATGATGTTACTAAACATTTCCTTTTAATATGAGAGATCAACTCTCTCTCTCTCTCTCTCTCTCTCTCTCTCTCTCTCTCTCTCTCTCTCTCTCTCTCTCTCTCTCTCTCTCTCTCTCTCTCACACACACACACACACACACACACACAAACACACACACGTTGCAAACACCATACTTATAATAACTTGTACAGTCATTATTTCGTCACTTCCAAAGTTCTCGTCTTAATTTTTTCGGTCGTCGCAGGAATGAGGTAACTTCACTCTAAGACTTAGCAATTATGTGCGTGATTCCGGTTGGTCGTCAAGAGCTGAATGAGGCTATTTGCTAGCTTCTTCATATACGACAAATAATTGCGATATGAGTTTAAATTCCTCCACTTCCATCGTATCTGCTTGCTTAGTTTTACCCCATTTTTCATGTCTTGTATACTTCCTCTTTTTCCACACATACAAATGCACAAATACAATTTCGAGAAATTGTCAAACATGTCAAAATGACAATATTGCAAAATTTCACAACAGGAAAAATATCCTCAACAGTGGTATTTTGTCGTTTTGATCATATTAATGTCATCATATGTTTACGGCAATGTGATTACAAAGTTAAAGGCTTAATATGACACGAAAAACGCATTGTTTTCCTTTTGAGTATTTCGTTTTGCATTGTTTATTATATCCATCGTCCGCAGACAGATGTGTTTTGCGTGAATAAATTAAGGAAAAACCGTAGTTATCAATTGTCGGTTTTGCAAAGACATGTTCTCTTCAAATATAACATGCACAACTTGTGATTTCATAAGTTCTTTTTGTGTTTTGTTGGTGAGAGACGGTGTTAATTTTCTTCAGAGTGCATGCCATCAATCGCTATTTATTCGACATTTCGTTACCAAAAATATAAATCGTATTTACAGAAAAATGACTGCAGTCATGGATGGTTTCCATCTTGAATGACTTCACTCAGAATATATTTTTCCAAATCAGCTTGAGAGAAAACCTGACACTATTCCAATTGTATTTGGCACACAATAAAAGCTTGACAAATTCGGTTTTGCCTGAAACACTTGGTCCAGCAATTAACAAGCTAACGGGACGGAAGATACGGTGCATCCTAACATTGCCGATCTGACCTTTCGTGAAGCACTTTGCGAGCAGGGCGTGCAACAATTGCTCTCAACTAGTTTCCAACTCATTGTCCGTTAATATTTCATCCGTGAGCTTATCCTAAGGCCTATCTGTTATATACATTTTCAATTCATGCTGTATTCTTCGATTGGTGATATTGCTTTTGTCTTATTCCTTAAAATCTAATTCATTTCAAGTTCTTCTTAATGAATTCCAATCGTCTGAAAATCGAAAGAGCTGGTGCGAATGTTTATAATTTTAAACTTACTTCGTATAATATTATTATAAAGACATTGATTATCATGATATCAAGATAATTAGAGTAAACTGGAGAACAGGTTTAAGAATAAGCCCCTGTTTGACAAAGAGCCAGTTGGATGCAAACATTGTCATTGCAAAGAAATATCACTCAGAACACCTTCATGTCTTTCTGTTACTTCGAGTTTATGGAGAGAAACCGTGCAAATCATTCAGATCGAGAAACAAAGTTTTTCACATTCTGATTGAAACTGGCGTTTTCAAAAATGTTTCTGTTTTTAAATATTGACGTGGAAGTTTGGTTTTTCCTGTATCAGTTACCCGGTTGTTCCTGCAAGGGAACTATATCCAGCATAATTTCCTCTACAAGCAGTCCTTATTTTATAACTTTCCTATTTTCTTCTCTCCTTCACCGTCCATATTAGTTTATATATCATTTAAATATACATGAAACACGTATCCCTCTGTGCTATTTACTTTATTTCCCATCAGGTGGGAACATTTGTGTGAGTATGAGAATATTAATATAACACTGTTCACTCTTTTTCGTGTGAACTAGAGACAGTGTCTTAAGGTACTCATTAACACGACTGCTTGGAATAAGAACAAAACAAAGTACATCAAAGTAAAATAACATGGCTAAACATACGTTAGAATAAGCAACTTAAGCTTTAGGCGAGATCCAAGTTCCATAAATGTTTGTATCCAAGTTTGAAAAATGCACCATTTTAAAGATTTGTTGCCAAAACAAATATTAGCAAATTAAATAATATTGTCCTCTGCTAAACCGAAACCGATTTTCTTCTTCCGTTTTATTCTTTCCTCTGTTTTCTTCTTTATTTTCAGAACCAGTATGCAACCTAATGTCTTTAGAAGGTTTCTGTCATAGTTTTATACCTGCCACGTCTGCTTTGTTATAGAAATATTCAAATTTGGCTTCGTTTCCTCATCACTTCTGAATATTGTGTTGTCGCAAGGTATAGCAAGAACTGACGTGCGTGTTCAACAAAATTTACTCATCATAAGCATTCCATATTTTCAAAACGTATTCAACTTAGTTCGATGCTCAAAGGTCAACAAATTAAAAACCTAAGTCCACTCGAAAGCAGAAATAATATTGTTGTGTGATCTTTCAACAAAAGGAAACAAAAAATAGCAGATACATCATCGACCATTGTGGACAACCAATAACCATAGCCGGGGATCGAACACGGGATGTCGTGGTTAAGCAGTACACAAATAATGTCAAAATTATTTCATACAACCAGCATTATCACACAGAAAAGAAGACTATTTGACAATGTAAGAAGCGTCTAAATATTAGTATGACTATCATGATATAAAGTTAATTAGTGTAGACAAAGAAATATCAGTTCTGAACACCTTGATGCCTTTCTGCTACTTCTCCGAGTTTGTTGAGAGAAACGGTGCAAATTATTCAGAGCGAGAGACGATGTATTTCCCTTTCTAATTTAAACTGGAGTGCTTCTCTTTTTAAACATTGACGTAGATGTCCATTTCATATGAGTAAAGAACGCCATTTGATAAAGAAAAATATTATATGTTCAAACATTATTTATTTAGAAAGGACGTAATTGACATTTTCAAAATTAAATAACTATTTACATACATACATGCATACATACATAAATACCCGCCGATTCTACATAAATTCTTTTTTACCCTAGCGCTTATCAACAAAATTAGGGCGTCCCTTGAGAACAACTTCCAAACTTATGCACCAATAAAACAAACGATAGAGAAGAAACAAAAACAAAGAAAAGTTGTTTCTTTTGGCATATAACTTGTTCACTTCAACGGTTAGGGATGTTGCAAGTCTGTAATCGTACTGGGCATTTTTTCGTCAGTAACGGACACATCACTGGATTCAAATGCTTGGTATTTACCCATTTGCATCTAAATATAAAAAAAAAAATATTTGTATTAGAACAGTAGAAAAATAAGTTGCTCTGCAAAAAACATGGACTATATTCTTGGCTACTAAAGTTTAGATTTCATGTATTTTCCGTTTCAACGAACGAACTCTTATATTCAGTTAGAGACTATTCTGAACGCTCTTGTAACCTGATGATCCTTTTCAAAAGGCAGATAATTATATAAGACACACAAAATAATAAACATAAAACGACGTTATTAAACATTATTCTTATGTTATATCTTGAACATCTATTTACAAAATTCTAGGCGGGGATACTCGCTTTTGGAGTACATAAGATGCTCTTCAAGGACTCACTGAAGGTGTCCTTGAAAAATCAGCATATCAACAAGCCACAAGGAAGACCCTTGCGAAAGATCGTCTCTCCTGGCGCAGCAATATCACATCTGGTGCCCGCGGATCAGAACAGCAGAAAGTTGCTATGACGCAGAGAAAACGTGACAGTAGTAAGCCCAGAGCTGTCAGCACCTCAACTTCAACACCAACCCTTGTGTGCTCCACATTTGGGAGAGAATTTCGTGCCGCGATTTGCCTCACCAGTTATCTACGCACACACCGCGTGACAACAGACATCTAAAGCTGTGAACGTGATTGACATGAACATCATTTACAAAATATAACTTTTACACTTTTGTTATTTTAAAATGGAATAGAAGCGTGTGTTTTTATCGAATGATCGAGGGAATGAACAACATAAAGCATTTGAGAAAAGGAAACGTATATAAAGAAGTAGGTCACTAGTGCTATGTGTGATGAGTGTTTGAAAATGACCCTTTACATTTTATCCAGGATATAATATATTGTTATCCAACTGTAATTGAAATCTTATTCGTTGTTGTATAAGTCATGATTAAGTATCTAAAATAACAATTATCGATTTAGAGGTAAACAGTACATCTTCCTGACAAATGCGATTTCCTGTGAAATGCATCTGCAAAGACTGTACATTATTTATATATAGTCACGTGTCCAATTAACCATGTACCACCTACTCATCAGCCTTATTAGAAGAAGATATGTGCTTACAAACTGACGGTACAACTCAATCTGCGACACAAAATCTTCATTCACATCCTTGAAACCTCAAGTACAACACTGCTGACTCCTTAATTTAACTGTGACAATACAAATATTTTCCATTCGGTATCAAGGGCATTATCCTATCTGATGGACAGTATTTGCCAAATAAGCTACTTTAGGTTTTAACTAAAGATAAAGTCTGCCTCTTTTAGATTTCATTTTTCATTGCGTGCATTAAATTTTTAAAGGTTTAAAAAGAAACTGCGTATTAACTACCGTACAGAGATTGTTTTGTATCTCCGTTCCAGAGAAACATCTGAAGACACAGTTTCCTTATCTTCTCAGATGTATAACGTTTACTACACTATTTGCATTCTTTTATATATTTCCTCCATTTCTCCATATTTCTGCGACATTTGGTGCATTAGTTTTTGGTTCTGAATGCACCAACACTATCTTACTTATGTTAGGCACTAACTTGGATATAAAATACCCACACTCAGCTCAGCATATGTTGCATTTTTGGGGAAATAATTGTATTGTAATCAAATAACTGAAAATTTTAGTGCACATGACCTTTTCAGAGCCTGTCAAATCATACCTATTTGCTTCATTATCATATGCAATAGCCGAGATGCAGAACTGAATAAATATTTCATTTTCTGTTTAGCTGTGAATGATGCTTCTACTAAATGTACGTGGCATTCCCCACTGCACAGCAATTCTTCAGGAAGAAATCACAGAACAAATATTAATGCTTTTCTTGAGAACTACAACAGGATACAGTACAATAAATGGTAATTGGCTGACTTAGTGTAGTGATACCCATAAGTCTTCCTGACTCGTGCATCAGCCGAACAAATCTTTATGGAACTAATCCTGTGCAGTTGCTCGTGTGTTTCCATAAAGTAGTGGCAGAAAAAGAAAGAAGGAAGGATGTGTAGTTACCGTCGGTAGATTTTGATTATTTAAAAACGAAACAAAAAAGTTATTGGAAAAGGTACTTGGCTGACGAAGGCAAAACATGCAATGAATACTGAATATCCTAAGCAGCATCGAGGTGAAGAAAAATGTTGCCTAAATTAATCAGGTGAGGAAACAAATGTGACTCGATATGGTTTGGAGGAGTGGCGGAGCCGCTTCTCTAATTATTGAAGATCGAAAAAAATCCCTACTGACTGTATAAGGATGATTGGTTCTGAGGTAGCACCAGTGGAAAAGACCGTGAAATGCTAAACAAGACGGATCTGTCTATTAGAATGAGACAGCAATAACATGGCGACACCTCCAATTCATGATGGGAAATTTTTTTTTCCTATCGTAGATGATTTGAAGAATGAAATGTTTGCACTTTATACCTCAACACATGAAAAAGACAACCGAAGTTATCATTTTATTTCCAGAACCATTTACCTCAGTGATTATGATATCGTCAGAATGTTCACTGATATGCTTCGAACCTTTTCTTCTTGTCCTTGTCGTGTAAATTATCGCCACAACGAAAAGTGCCAAAGCAATCACTGATATGACGGGAATGGAAACGACAATAGCAATATTTGGATGAAAAGCAGGTGGTCCAGCTGAAATAACTGAAATTAAATTATCTGTATGAAACATAAAAGACAAAAGTAGTTATCCAATTGAAAATGTTTCAACAAGGATTCGTCAGAACAAAATCCCCGGCCTACGAGCAGTTCTATCATTTAACTTTTCTGTATATGGTGCTGATAAAGAAAACCTATAAAACAAAATTACATCGTCAACAATTATACCGCAGTTGTTGGTGCACAAAACGTTATTCCTTCCTAAAATTCGCAATGGAAGCAAAATTAATCCATAATTATTAGCTCTGTAATATGGTAAAACTAACATTTAGATCGGTTTCGACTGAATATTAGTCATCAGACACAGAATTTAGACTTATTTTAAAATTTTAAATTTATTAATGTTCATGTAGCTTTTAGTTTTAACTCATTTTTACAAGACTGCATTATTACTAAATGAGGACTATGACACTTTCAAGAAAAAATAACTCACTCATGTTAGAACACAGCAGAAGGAAATTTAACATTTCTTGTTTTAAGCACGCGTCTTTTCCTTTTTAATGTCTTTCTACAAAAGCAAAGATTTAAAGAAGATCTTTGTTTTACTTGTTCATTTACTTAGCCATTGATTGTATTCGTATACAACTTACCATTCGAATCTTTCGTGACGAAATGAACTTCGGTGGAATTAATCATGGCTCCATTATTCAAAAGAACCTCTAGCCAAACTGCGTATAATGTATTTTGTTCCAATCCAGAAATAGTGTGAAGACTTGACGAACTATTGGTAACAAATGAGGATATATTTTGAGACCTTGTCGCACTCCAGAGAATTTTCATAATAGAAACTAAGTGGTCACGATATCGTGGAAGTATGCGTGACTCTATGGACACCTCAGTAGCCGATATTTCCAGTATGCGTAGAGATACTTTCACATTCAAATTTTTGTTTCTTGCTGTGAAAAGAACAAATTAGGAGTACATGCAGTAGTAACGACTAAATATAATCGTACGGTAATGGTTTATTGGGAGTTACAGATGGATTTATCAGAGTGATATGTACATTTTTAGTTTGAAGAGTAACACTTACTGTAAAATTCGTATATTTGAAGATATATGGTAATAAACACACTTTGAATGATACCGTTATAGTATCGAAATCTAGTACAGATGCCTTTTGGGCAAAAATGATTACAGTGTAGGCTAAAAATAATTTAATGTTTAAAAAAAAATGCTGCCAAGGTACTCTATCTCCTGATAGCATTTTCAAAATCTTACGAATACAGGATAATAACGAAATATTCAAATAGGAAATTCAGTTTCAATGCCTATGTTAACTTTACAAAAGAATAAAAACAAGTGATTGAGACACAAAGAAATCGCAGTAACTTACATTTCAGCGTCATAAATGACGTTGAGCCAGCAACATGAGTGTTTGTGTCATGGAACGGTGAAAAGAAGATGACTGCCTCATAGGCAGTAGAATGGCTCAAGCCCGAGAAATTAATCCATGTACTAGAAAAATTCACATCCTGTATTGGCATCCATGCGTTCGATGCATTATTCCTATAATTCAGAGTTAATTCCCCTTTACTGAGGATATCGGAATCCGGAAAAATCCATCTTAATATGACTGCCGTATCTGTTACATTTTCAGCCCATAACAAGACCTTCTGGGATAACTTGACTGGGCTAGATGTGAGATCTGTTGCAAAGAACAGGAAAATTAAGTTTGAAAATATATATACTTGTCAAAATTAGAAGCAGTAACCACCTATTGTATGACATATCTCTGCTACATTGAACGCATGCTAGCGAAATGTGTAATGTTAACGGAAATGATCTGTTTATTATCATGCTAAATTTTCAATCGGTGAACATTAGAAATAAGATTTGTAATAAAATTTGCTGATTTATTAACTTGTAGACTGTTTAGAAAGAGTAACAAGAACAGTAAAATTGAATATCCAGGTTTTAATAAGACAACCTCTTAAACTAAGCACGCCAAAAAATCACGTAAAGTTTATGTACCTATAAAAACATCTTTGAGGAAAATCGACTCGAAAACTGACAGCATCAATATCACCCGTTATATATGTAGGTACAATATATTATCATGGTCGTTATTCTAAGCGGAATACTAGATTTGGTCCGCTTGTTTCATGAGCTTTAAGAACAAATTTTGCTAAGTTTCTACAACATTTGTACAAGAAATTATCATAAAAAGAATTATTTCCTACCTCAGTTAATTCATACTTTTTATATCATTCTTTTATTTTCATGGCATATATAGTACAAAATAATGTTCAATTTTAAAAGAATCTAAAAGTAGAGGGAAAAGAATGAATCACGTGTCCATAATGCTAAACAATCTTGCCGAAAGAGCTAATCATTCATCAGCTGTGACTTACTGAAGTCTGTACATTCCCAATGACCACAACAGCTTTCGTTATCCTGACGAAAAACAAGACCATCACAGTTCTGTGGTGGTTGCGTTTCTGAACATACGGGCTCACAAGTCACACGACCATTGAAACACTTGCATGCCTCCTGACACCCGATTCTCCACTGATATCCATTGGGTAGTTTTTCTCCCTGGTATTTGCAATCCACTGAAATAGAACATTTGACCTGAGTACGTGGATATCAGTGATCAAACTAAATAAACGTTTTCGTCCTCCCTGGGTTGTGTATATTTTTGGTTACATTCAAAATAATATCTGAGTGTGTGTTATTTGGATTTTTAACTTTAGCTTTAACACTTTTTCAGTCATATTGCTATGATATTTTCAGTGTGGCAGTTTATAGTGATGTCTAGAACTGGGGCATCATGTCACAGATATGTAACAATCAATATGTCCCAACCAGTCACATTATCCTGACACCAGGCCGACCAGTCCTAACACTAACTTTTTAATGCCGAGCGCCATGCGAGGCAGCTGCCAGTACCATTTTTTTAAGTCTTTGGTATGACCCGGCTGGAGTGTGAACCCGCGACCTCCAGCGTCCGAAGCGGACGTTCTAACCACTTAGATCACCGGAGCGGTCAAACAAAAAAATATCTGAAGCGTGCAGAATGTTATAAAGATCTCTCTCTCTCTCTCTCTCTCTCTCTCTCTCTCTCTCTCTCTCTCTCTCTCTCTCAGATTTAAATTTCCCTGTTGTCTATGCATTTTGCAAGCTCTTCAAAACGTAATTTTGAAGAGACCATTCTGCAACTTTAGTCACTGAAAATGGTCTGTGGAGGGAGGCAGCAGCGTTGTGAACACTGAAAATACGCCATCGTTTGAGCGGTTTGCTAAATTTGAAGCTGCTATTCGAGTTCTGTATACTTGAGTACTGTATACTGCATACTTGAGCTGTCTCCTATCTCTTGCTTTCTCTAGTGCGATTGGTCTCCAATCCGACCAAGAGATATGGCATTAGCTAATGAAAAACATTAAGACCACGAAACAGTCTGAGACAAAGCACATGACGTAAAAATAGTTAACTTTATATATGTGGCTAATGGAGTGCCGAAAACTAAGATAGATAACTGGACAAGTGTCATGTATATTTTAGGGTTGGGCAACTACACAAGTATTCATCATTTCGAATACTTTTTATGAAAATTAATATAACAAATATCTGCTTGAATAATTTAACATGCTTAAGTAACAAGCTAAGCATAATTAAGTATAGAGCAAAATATGTTATCTTACAAAGACCCCAAATAAAGGATTTGCCATTTTCTTCTGCTTTTGCCGTTTGATTCTGAGCATGTTCAGGTTGAATTATTCATTGACAAAAAAAGTCAACAGGCAAGAGAAATGTATTAAGTGAAGGTACGTAATGATGGGACAGCATTTTAGAAGAGAGTGTCTACATGACACAATTATGTTGCTCTTTTCTTGGACACAAAGATAGCTATGACATACATCCCAAAGTTGTATATAATGGTTAAGTTGTTGAAAGATGTATGTTCCAAACAGAGAGACAAACGAATGCAGAGTCGGGTCAAGCTAATATAAAACAAATCTTCGACTTCTACAGGTTTAGTTCATGATTTGACAATATATAGTGCAGGCCATTTTGGAGTCATTCACGCACACTCGAGAAGGTGGCAATCAATGACCGGACAACACGGGTCAGCGGCCCAATATTCATTACAGCCGTATCGGGGGTCTTGCAGCTTCCCTTTCTCTGGGGATGAACATACAGGGTCGCAGTGCAATTGTCCATCTGTCTGACATACACAACGGTCTTCGCACTCTATTTCGAACCGTTCCCCGACTCCAATCCTCTTCCCATTATAAAGACAAAACTCGGCGGCTGTTGGAAAAAAGGTATATAAATATTAATAATGATAATAATAATAATAATAATAATAATAGTTGATTTTGTACCGAAGGCGAAGTCTTTACGCTTAGATTAATCCCGTACTGTGCTGCTTGATCATTTTAACTTTGCAAGATGTGTGTTATCTTTTGTTTTGCATTAACAATAACTATATCTACAAAAGTAAAGAAAACAAATCACTCTTTGCTATGCTGTTCATAACAAGATACACGTGCGATTAAACATTCTTTCGCATCCGTCTTTATTTATATAATCTGCCGCCTGCAAATGATGATCTTGGCGTTAAACAACGAAATTTCTATATTCAGAAACGTTTTCAAAAAACATCAAACGCTAAAAAGAAAACGAACTGGTAGGAATGTGTAACAATTGACGGAAATATGGGCGCCGTCTTCAAAATTGATTGTTGATAATGCCGAGCATTAAAGAATTCCTATTTACATCCTACCAATTCGTGCCTAATACTAATTAAGAATTTATGAAAACAATTATTTGAAACGAAACTATGTAAACTAAGTTAAAATGCTGCCCTTATTCGTAACCTTTTTCAGTGAAGATCAGTTGTCATCTCCATAAAATTATCTAAGAGGGTTTAATCGATAATCAAGCAACGTTCAAACATACATAAGTCATGCATTGCTTCATAAGTAACAGTGATCTAAAATATACCTAATCTGAAACAAACCATGGTGCACAAAATGTATCATTACTTCGAGAAAAATGTGCAAAATCAGTAGTGAATGAAAGTTAGGAAGAGTATTTAAAAAGTTCTGAATATTCGTGTGCTGAAAACAAAATTATTTATTGGAATCAGTCTATATCCTTACAATACTACCCATGTACCGCTAAACACTTACTCAGTCTAATGATCAAATTATTAGATACCGTTTTGTATTTACTTTTGATATGCTGTTCATACACTCGAAAACAGCACTTCCAACCGCATGGAGGCTTTGAAATTGTCTGTTCGTCTGCAAAGTTTTCGTAACCGATTTCAGCCAAAACTTAGTTGGAGCCCAATCAGGGCTGCATAGCATATGATCCAAAATTTCGATGCTATGCTCCTTCAGGAAGTCTGTCAAGACGGCGAATTTATGAATTTATGCACCAGCCCGTTATCATGGAGTAGATGAATATCTCAGGTACCTGCCCACAGATGGGCGGCTCAGTAGGGCTCCAAAACTTTTGTTAACACTTTGAAGGCATACAAATGTTCAGTGACACTAGTTATGTGATGCAAAAATAGCTGGACGAACGGGTGTTTTACATCTAAAAATAAATGCCTATACAACCCTATCGTCGAGCAGTTCGTGGTCTCTGCTCGTATTCTCCTATCCAAACTTGATTATGTTCTCTTCACTCGGGTAAAGGTAAAATCATCACATGTGACAATAAAGTTCAAATGCTTCTTTTCACTTTTTTAATTGCAGACCACCAGAGCGTGGGTCATCTTTCATGGATTCGAACCATCTTTAAAACAATGAAATCAACTCAAAATCGCAGTTATGCCATAAAATTACATCCACAAGCTTTATTCAAGTTTTTCTTGACATCAACCGGAGACTAGCATAAAAGCGCTAGGATTTTACAATATGCTCTTTGAACAGTAGCAGAATTGGTCTCCTTCTCTGACATTTTACACCACCGTCATTTACCTACGTTGCGTTACACGCAGAGATGCCCGTTGTGCATTAGTGCAGCTTCATATAATTTTATAGAACGTTATTTTATCTATCAGTCAGCATTAAAGAAACAAAACACTCTACAACAAAATATTCAGACGTTTTTAAATACTCCTCGTATGTTTATAGCCGTGTGTTTCAAATCGCATAACTCTAGTCAAAACGGAACCAGATCTCAGCGTCAGAATAATCTTTAAATGTACATATATTCATATGCTGGTTGGTTGCTATGTATGTATGTATGAATGTATGTATGTACCCATTTATCTATCTGTATTTATTGTTTTATTTATTGATTTATATATGTACATTGCTGTGTGTGTAACGTAAATGATGTCAATTAATATGTTTCCATTTGCCACAAATATTTACCTTTAGTGTGGACCATGATTACCTCAGTAAGGACTTGATACAACCCTTTAAAAGGGTCACTCCAAGATCCCGCTCGCATGAAATACAAAGTGTCGGGAAGAAGGTTGTTGAGAGTGACAGAGGAATCAATTCCTACCTGAAGAAAAAGGAGTTTCATTGCGATATACAAAAGAAATATTCGTATTATTAATTTTACTTTGTTGATTAGCCCCGAAGAATTAAACAAGTGAGACATTAAATCGTGAAATTTATTTGAATTCTTCAAAATTAACGGGAAAAAATTACCCTTTTATATACGATATGTCAGGGACAGGAAGTGTTGATATACATTAAATCCATTATCATACTGAATATATTGATGTTAGTAAAGAGATAAGACGCTTAAAAATATAGGTCAGTAGACTTAGTCATAGCTTCTATTCATTACGTATATCATTTTGTTTCTGCATGCTTACCTGTGACGTTGGAAACGTTTCCACTTCGTATGGTAATAATGAGAATAGCAGATGTCTTTTGAAGTTGTTGCTTTGGGGTTAACGCCATTTTTCAGCGCATGATAGGCTACACATGACGGTCAGAAAACTTATGAAGGAAAAACCCGGGAAAACCCCAGTAAGAACCACCAACCCACGGGAAGATACTGGCAAGCCTTCCTCACGTCCCCACATTGACCCAGCTCGAGACTTGAACCCAAGCTGGCAGAGGTGAGATGGCAGTGATCGGTAAAGGCGATTGCTTTGGATCATTCTGCCACCCGGGGCCCCGCTGTCTTTTAATAACTCAAACAAAAACGCAAACAGTCTTTACTGTAAACGATCATCATCATCATCAAAATCTTCGTTATCACCATAATCAGATAGTCGTATCCTCAAGAAACTGGAATTATTAAATGTTTTAAAAACGGCTAATAATAGGAATTCTGTAATGCAGACTATGTGGGCCTTAGCTATTATAAGTAAGTGTTAGCTAACACAAGAAGCTGTTATTTATAAAAGGGATATCTATGTCATTTAAAAAGTTTAAAATGGAAAGATTTACAAAAATGTTGGAATTATCCTCAACATTTGTACAGCATTTCTATAGAGAGACAAACATATTATTTAAACTAATTTATTATGCTTCCATAGTGAGATTGATAAACTATTACCACCCTTTAAATGTTCCTATTATCACTGTAATTTATATTGTGATTATATAAACATTTTGATAGAGATAATTAGATGTCTTGCGTAGCCGTTTCCTTCGACAAGTTAGTCAAATGATGTTTATTCATCGTCTTCTAGCTAGACAATCTCTCTCTCTCTCTCTCTCTCTCTCTCTCTCTCTCTCTCTCTCTCTCTCTCTCTCTCACACACACACACACACACACACACACACACACACACAGTTACTCTTTTCCCACTATGCAGACAAGGCGGCTGCCTAAGGGCGAAAAAAATTCAGGCAACAGCTGATTTTAAATTATGAAAATCTGGATTTGTTTTTTGTTTTTTAAATGTTTTAATTTGCATATATATTGTAATAAATTTGTTTATAGCGCTTCTTTTTAAGGAATTCTTAGATTTTTGTGATTACTTGTTTGATAATGGGAAGTCGGTGCTGGGAATATATTCCTCAGCCCGAACTAATTAGCCAATTACTAGGAGCAGACGTCATGGAGTGAAGTGTTAGTGAGTTTCCATGATGCCATGGTTTACTTTTGGTGAATTCAGGTCAGAGCCGCATGAGTGTCCCTAGAGTTCCATAGTCCCTATTAAAGTCTAATAGTGTACAGTGATCATGTGACTCCAAGTGCAGTATTTAAGATTGGAGACTGGTATATTACACAACGGAATAAATGAGAAGGGACTGTTCCGTAGTCGGCAGGCGCCGTTTATTGTTGCCATGGTGGTAAATGTGACACAATTTTACTGGCGAAATCTGGCTTAAAACCATGATTTGACTGGCCAAAGGTGGCGTAGTAAAAATAATGCCCTGTATTGGGGGGGGGGGTATAGTTTTACGGCGTGAAATGCTGACGGTACGTTACGGAAAGTTAATGAAGAGAAACCATGCAGATGTGCGGTTGATAGACAATTGGAAAGTTATGAGATCTGTGGTCTTGTATTAATTAGAGTAAAATTATTATGGAAAGGACAAGTTGGACCTTCTGGCTTACAACAGTAGTTGTATAGAGGTCTTTGGAATTAAGGAGAAACTTATGACTTCTGGCGGAATCGCGCCAGAGTTTGACACCGCTCGGTCAAATAAAACCTTTGGATTGTTACTATGGCAGTGCCGGATTAAGGCCTTCTAGGGCCTAAGCACTGAAAATTTAATGGTGCCCTCTCATACAAAATGTGAAACTCATACAAAAAAAAAAACAATATTAAAAGCTAAAAGGTGGGAAAATATCAGTGCTACCATAATTCCATATCAAAATACTATTACATTCAGATTGATATGGTCATATATAATTCATTCAGTTTTATCATCAACAATTAATTTGAATTTTTCTCTGGTGCCCATGTTGGGCTGGTGCCCTAAGCACGTGCTTGGTGTCCTTAATGGGTAATCCGGCACTATTTTAAGGCTTTATTTTGGACATGGTGAAACGGTACTCTGACAACTCTGACAGTAACTGGGAGCGGCAAAATTATAAATCCGTCATTGAAAGCGCACACTCAGACATGCACCGTATTTTCTTTAATTAGAAATAATACCTATATTTCAGTTGATATGACCAACTGATCAAGTCATTTCTGCCAGATATTTTTGTTCATTATATTGTTTATATTGTTCTTGTCGTCATCTTCGTCGCCGTCCTTTCTGACTATCTTGCGGGTTACCTATTATATTTTAACGATTTATTATATACCTCCCATGTAAAAGCGTAGCTTACTCAAAAGTCTTTCTTAGAGGCAGAAAATGTTCCTAAGCACACACACACACACACACACACACACACAC
>JAECUM010041017.1:0-12576 GCA_016617855.1 Megalonaias nervosa
TATAATTTTTCACCCATGTCTCATTAAACTTCCTATTCACATAAAGAAAAGATCAGTAATTGTCTGCCTTCTTTTCTGACCTACAACAGGACCAATAGCTCCAGTCACATTACCGCTATGCATGGCTTTAGTTAATTGTGAACATGGCATACAAGTAAGTTGACATCATTTATATTTCAGATATTAAATATTCAGATATCTCATAGTTTTAACATATTTATACATTAATAAACGCAGAATTAGTCAAGAGCATTTGTTTTTCTTTCTCTCTTCACATTCTGTTATAAGACTTTGTACTTTTGTATGAATATTTCATGATATTTTCCCCTAATATATGCACATCAAAATTACCTGGCTGTTTTACATTTTAGTGGAATATTCATAAGCATCTAGTCCACTTGAAATTAGCTTTTGTCGAGCATGAATCTTATTTGCACTATATGAAGGAATTATCCAGTATGCACAATGATCAGACTACAGCACTAGGCCACATTGGGTGAATACGAGTTTCCTTTCAAAATAAAAATGAACAATCAGATGATTTGGCTTGTCTGTCATAAATTACATGTGAAGGATCAGATTGCATGATTCACATGATAACATTAGCATACATGGAGGGAAAAATGTCCCTTCATTTACAAACTAGAGCATTATTTATAATCAATATTGACAAATGTTTTCTGATTCAGTATAATATTGAGAGTGGATGATTCACTATAATAATGACAGTGGATGATTGTGTAAAATACAACGGATGATTCAGTATAATACTGACACAGGATGATTCAGTATAATACTGACAGTGGATAATTCAGTATAATACTGAGATGGGATGATTCAGTAAAATACTGACAGTGGATGATTCAGCATAATGATGACAATGAATCATTCAGTATAATACTGACACTGGATGATTCAGTATAATATTAACATTAGATGATTCAGTATACTACTGATATGGGATGATTCCGGATAATACTGATATGCGATGATTCAGTATAATGCTGACATAGAATGATCCAGTATAATACTTATAATACTGATATGGATTGATTCAGTATAATACTGACATGGGATGATTCAGTATAATACTGACATGGAATGATTCAGTATAATACTTATATAGCATGATTCTGTATAATAATGACACAGGATGATTCAGTATAATATTCACACAGGATGATTTTGTATAATACTGAAATGGGATGATTCAGTATAATACTGATATGGGATGATTGAGTTTAATACTGACACAGGATGATTCAGTATTATACTGATATGGGATGATTCAGTATAATACTGATATGAGATGATTCAGTATAATAATGACATGGATTGATTCAGGATAATAGTGATATGGAATGAAGCAGTATAATACTGACACAGGATGATTCAGTATAATGATATACGATAATTCAGTTTAATACTGACATGGAATGTTTCAGTATAATACTGATATGGAATGATTCAGTATAATACTGATATGGGATTCAGTATAATCCTGATATGGGATGATTCAGTATAATACTGATATGGAATGATTCTGTATAATACTGATTTGGGATATTACGTATAATACTGATATGGAATGATTCATTATAATACTTATATGGGATGATTCAGTATAATACTGATATGGGATGATTCAGTATAATAATAATATAGGATGATTCAGTATACTAATGACATGGAATGATTCAGTATAATATTGACATGGAATGATTCAGTGTAATACTGATATGCGATGATTCAGTATAATACTCAAATGGGATGATTCATTACAATACTGATACGGAATGATTCCGCAAAATACTGATATGGGATGATTCAGTATAATACTGATATGGAATGATTCAGTATAATACTCATATGGGATGATTCCGTATCACACTGATATGGGATGATTCGGCATAATACTGACATGGGATGATTTTGTATAATTCTGATATGGGATGATTCAGTATAATACTGATATGGATTGATTCAATATAATACTGGCATGGAATGATTCAGTATAGTACAGACACAGGATGAGTCAGTATAATCAGTGCCAGATTAAGCTAGTGCAGGGCCTTTAGCATACTGTAGCATATTTTATAAAAGGGCCCGAAAATACAAAAACCCAACATAAATATTAAAACACATAAAAGTGCGGGGCCCTTAGCATATGCTACTTTTGCTACTAGGATAATCTGGCACTGAGTATAATACTGATATGGGATGATTCCGTATAATACTGACATGGAATTATTGAGTATAATACTGACATGGAATGATTCAGTATAATACTGATATGGGATGATTCAGTATAATACTGACATGGAATGATTCATTATAATGCTGACATGGAATGATTCATTATAATGCTGACATGGAATGATTCAGTACAATACTGACGTGAGATGATTCAGTATAATACTGACATGGAATGATTCAGTATAATACTGACATGGAATGATTCAGTATAATACTGATACGGGATGATTCAGTATAATACTGATATGGGATGATTCCGTATAATACTGACATGGAATGATTCAGTATAATACTGACACAGGATGATTCAGTATAATAATGAGTGTAAGACTGGCTGCTAATCAGATAATAACAATGACAAGAAAAACCTGCTGTGCACAAGAGTAATATGCTCCCTGTTTCAAGATGACCCAAAAACTTGACAAAAATCCACAAAGTTAACAAGAAAAAGAAAAACAAATAAACAAAAATCCACATATTAAACAATGTTAAACTTTATGAAATGTTAATTCCAATCTCTCTGCATGAAAGACCCTACTTTAGTTGTTCACTACTGTCATCTTAATACGGGGGGTGTGTGTGTGTGTGTGTGTGTGTGTGTGTGTGTGTGTGTGTGTGTGTGGCTAGAGTGTATTTCAATGGCGCCATGTAAGTACTCATTTTCAATCAGATGTTAATTATTGTTCTAAACTTTAACACCAATTTAGTTTAACCCAAGTCTATTCAATTTTGATTAATGAATGCTCAGCACCTTAACTGTCAACAAGAAACTTCCAGTTGAAAACTACTGATTGATATGGATTTTTGAAATGGTGGACAGATACAAAACTGGGTCAAGAAAAGAGCACATCAGGTGTGATCATCACAATATAGGATAGTACCAATATTTTTTCAACTTGTGTAGCTTCCATTGTGATATCATAATGCATGACATTCAATCCAGTTTGTACTGGATTCCACCTTTAGCTTGACCTAATCTAAAAATGTCCACATACTTTAACATTGAGTTTTACTGTTTGTATTTCTTGAGGAGTGTTAATAATAACCTTCCAAAGGAATATGTATGAATGGGGATCCCAATAAATTGAATAATCACCATTTAAAGGTATGTGTAAGCAAATTCTAAAATATTACACCTGTTACTGAAATAGTATGTGTGTGACATTACTATAGCAATGTGGAACACTATGGCATAAAGATGGGAAATCCCATGTTAAATCATCTTTATCTGTTGTTTTCCATAGGATTAATTGGTGGGGGGGGACACTTTGGTATCTACTTGAGAAATTTTATATTGAAACATGTCAATAGGTTTAACATTATGGGTCTCTATAGAGGCAAGATGGCGAATGTAATGTTAAAACATCTATCCAATGCCTAGTTATCTATTCTACAAGATTCAAATATATACTATCCAACATCTAGTTATCTACTATCCAACACACCATACCACACTATACCATCAATATGCTGTTGGAGTAATCAACATCCCTACACTTAATAACCAACAAAAAGGGTAGGAGTACACACACACACTATACATACAAGCACAAAAATAGACATAGAATGTAACAGAAGGCAGATGAAATCACACTATCACACACAAGTAAGGGTAGTAGTGTTTACATATATGCATTATGTTGTTGTTGTTGTTGTTGTTGTTGTTATAGGACTTAACGCCATTTTTCGGTACAAAATATACATGGCGGCCAGTATCAATGATGGAGGAAGAACCCAGGAAAACCCTGGAAAGAACTGATAACCAATGAGAAGCTACCAGTAAGCTTTCTCACGTACCCACATTGGCCAAGCTCGAGACTCAGACCCACGCAGAATGTTGTGAGATTGCAGTGATCCGTAACAGTGATCACTTCAGACCACTCGGCCACTCGGCCACTCGGAGCCCCATATATATCCACTATACCTATAAACTTAAACACAGACAGAGACACACATACACACACAAAGACACACACACACACACAGACACAGAGGCACAAACACACACACACAGACACAAACACACAGACAGACAGACAGACACACATACACACAGACAAACACACACATAGACAGACACATACAGATACACACACAGAGGCAGACAGACAGACATACAGACAGACACACACACAAAGATACACACACAGACACACATGCAAACACACACGGAGACAGACACACAAACACAGACAGAAAAACATACAGACAGACACACACACAGACAGACACACACACACACAGAGATAGACACACACAAAGATAGAAACACACACACAGAGACAGAAACACACACACAGAGACAGACAGACAGACACACAGACAGACATACACACACAGACAGACACACACACAGACACACGCACAGACATATACACACACAGACACATGCAGACAGACACAAACACACAAACACACAGACTGACAGACACACAGACAGACACACACACAGACAGAGACAAACACACCCAAACACAGAGAGACACACACAGACAGACACATACAGACAGACAGACACACACACAGACAGGTACACATACACAGACAGACAGACACACAGACAGAGAGACAGACAGACAAACAGACAGACATGCAGAGACAGACAGACAGAGAAATATACAGACAGACACACACAAAAGAAGACCGACACACACATACAGAAAAACAGACAGAAACACAGAGACAGACAGACACACACAGACAGACACAGAGAGATGGAGAGACAGACACACACACAGAAGCACACACAAACACACAAACACACAGAGAGAAAGACACACACAGATACAGACAGACTGACTGAGAAAGACAGACAGACATACACACAGATAGACAGATAGACACACACACACAGAAACACACACACAAACACAGACAGAGACACAGACAGACAGACAGACAAACAGACAGATACAGACAGACAGAAACACACACAGAGACAGACACAGACAGACAGACACATACGCACACACGCACAAACACACACACGCACACACACACACACACACACACACACACACACACACACACACACACACACGCACACACACACACACACACACACACACACACACACACACACGGAGACACACACACAGACACACACAGAAACACACACAGACACACACACAGACACATACACACACTCACGGAGACAGACACACACATACAAACACACAGACACACACTGACACACACACAGACAGGCAGATACACAAAGACACACACACAGACAGAGAGACACACACACAGCCAGACACACATCCACACACATACAGACATACACTCGCAGAGACAGACACACACACAGACTACACAACCAGACAGATACAGACAGACAGACATACAGACACACACAGACACAGAGAGACACACACACACAGAGACACACAGAGACACACACACAGACACACACATACAGGCAGACACACACAAACACAAACACACAGATACACACAGACACACACAGACACACACATACACACACTGACACATACACACACAGACAGACACACGCACAGATAAACAGACACACACAGACATACACACACAGACAGACACGCACAGAGAGAAACACACACACAGACGGACACACAAACACAGACACACAGACAGACAGACACACATAGACAGACACACAGACACACACACACAGACAGACACAGACAGAGAGACATTCAGAGAGACATACAGATAGACCCACAGACAGGCAGACAAACAAACAAAGAGGCAGACAGACAAGCACACAGACATACACACATACACACGCACACAGAGAGACAGACACGCACACTAACACAGACACACATAGAGACAGACACACACAGACGGAGAGACAGACAGACATGCGGAGAGACAGACTCACACTCACACGTCGAAACAGACACACGCAGACACACACAGACACACACAGACAGACAGACAAACATAGAGACACACACATAGGCAGACACACATACACAGACAGACACACAGACACACAGACACACATGCACAAACACAGGCAGACACACACACAGACACACACACTCAGACACATACACACAGACACACACACAGACGCACACACACAGAGACACACACAGACACACACAGAGACACACACACACAAACACACAGAAACACACCCACACACCGAGGCACAGACACACACACTGACTCACACACACACTTACACACACAGACACACACATATACACAGAGACACACACACACAGACACACACACAGACACAGACACAGACACACAGACAAACACACACAGAGACACACAGACACACACACAGTGGTAACAGAGTGGACATCCGGGAAAGAAGCACCGTTTAAATTCGTACACGATCTTGGGGTTTTCTAAGTCCCAGCCATCCACCGAATAAGTTCCAATGGTCTTTTCGCCTCCTCCGTTGCGGGCGTGTTAGATCCATTTGTCTTCCTTGTTGCACAAGTAATGTAACCAGCGTAGGCCATTGACCGAGTATCGACGTTTGACAAAGTTCGTCGTTTGAGGACTGATGACAGCCAGGGTGTCTTCGGGCATGAATCGTTGGCGGTACACTAAGGAACACGCTTTGGCAATGGTGCATGCTTCTTTCAAATGATCGATCCCTCCGTGCTCCATGAATGATTCTCGAAATTTTCCACGGCAACGCCTTAAAATGCCCACGTCGGAACGACAATATTTTAACATTTCTTCCTGAAAGTCGAAAGGGTCCGAGGCGTGAGTCTGGTACCAAGTGTAGAAAGCTTCTCGTTGTTCGGTGCGCATGTTGTCGGGGTCGTAGTAGTGTGCCTCAGGCAAATGGGGCAGAACGGCTTGTTGATTGGCTTTGGTATTGAAAAAGTGCGGAAAATAGCCTTTGGCCATTTCTGTCATTCCGAACGTTTTAGGCATGCGGTTCAAAGGCATGGCCAAGTAACTCATCGAATCTTTAAACTGCACTTGTCCCACTTGCATGGAAACGACTTTGGCTCCGTTCAAAATGACTTTAGGACGTTCGGTACTTTGTTCCGTATAGTATCTCAAAAGAAACTGTCCATCGTATCCCGAGAAATTGTGAGCCATCACCGTGGCATAGCGATGACAATCTCCGTAACGTTCGATGTCTTCTTGGCTCCACGTCTCGTCGATAGGGTCTAAGATCCATTGGGCGAAATCGGCTAGCGTGTTCGGTCCCCTAAAGATTTTTTCACGTCCTCCAGGAATCTTGCTACAGTGAGGGCAATGAGTAAAGATAGGCTCTTGGATGCACTTCTCGCACGGTCGGTGAGCCACGCAGAAATTAGGAATGTGAATGCCAGTCTCTTGCATTCATTCGAAATCGAAAAAGATGAAATTACCTTTCTTCTGGTCATTATCTTCTTCTTCTTCATGTTTGGATTGGTATTTTTGAATGTAGCATTGGTGTTCCAAGTCCACGATTTGCCGACAAATGTGACATCGTTTCTTTCCTGAACATACGTGCGCCTTGGCACTGTTGGTACGTATGCCTTGTCCACAAGTTGGGCACAATCTCAGGAGCTGACAAGCACATTTCTGCTGTGAACCTTGCGTCTTCAAATATTGTTGGTAACATGTTGGACTGACAAACGTGCACTGACAAGCTGGGCAATGCACTCGATCTTGTCCTTCGTCCAGACAGGGTTTGGAGGTTAAACATCACTCACATTTCGATCCACAATGATTGTGTTGCTCTCGATTATTATAGCCATAGTCACATTTCTCACAGTAATAACTGTATCCCAGAAATGCAGTGATACTGGTAATGGCATCGAAATGTTCATCGTGGTGATAGACGTGAATGTATTTTCCGTCTTTGAAATCTTTGCCTCGAAACAACAGAGGTCCGCGCACTTCTTGAGGGTGAACTTTCAAGGTGTAGCGTGGAGCCAAGACGCCTTGCAACTTTTGCATTTCAGGAATGCCACAAACGATGTCTTTGAATATCCCCGCTTGCTGTAACAGGAGTTCTGCTTCTCTTTGTTGTTTGGCTCGGCTAGATTTTCGAATAGTTTGCAGTGCTCTTTTTCATTCTGTCGTGTCGTTCTTGTCGGCATACGTTCGCCCCACCACGATGGCACGGGCTACGCACATCTGGTCTTGAGTGTTGTTAATTTGAACGAGGCTGCGCTTGATGCTGTGAAGGTCGTCTACCAAGAATACCTTTTTGCGTTGTCCGGTCCCTTGGGGAAGAGAAACGTGGGTCATGAACAGTGTCGCTTTTCCATCGGTGATGTGAAACTTGTCGTTGGCTTGTTGCACGTGTTGAATCTTGTCCATGACTTTGCAAGGTGTCAATTCTTCCGAGCTGCTAAACTCGATCCAAACGAGGGACTTCAAACTGTCTTGATGAATGGAAAGTCTCAAGCGATCGTCTTCTTTGGCTTCACATTGCTGTTTCAGTGTGGTTAACAAAGAATCCCACACATTGGTGACGAACCCTTCTGCTTTCTCCAACGATACGTCGGACTTGAAATCTTTAAACTTCAATGTGTACGTGTACGTTGTGGTCTAAATTTTCTAGAGGAGCGTTTGTCCGTCTCTCAAATGTGGTAGTAGTTTTCAGGGTTTACTGGTGGTGATGGACTTTGACTTGGTGTAGACTCTGGGTCTGGATTCTGGCTCATTCATCTCATCTTCAAAATCGCTGGCATGAATTTGAGCCAAGACTTCAGCTACTGTGCGAGGCGATAAATCACGTTTCTGCCTCTTACTTTCTTCTCCTTTCTTTACGAAATGATGCGATCGTTTCATCTTGACTCCAGAAAGTCAAATGACTACATTTGAAACGCCATGGACTCCAATATATCCATGTTAGGCTTAGTGCATATATAAAGGGCTGGTGCCTTCCCTCTCAGTATTCATTTCGCTCTCAAGCCGACCAGCACGATGGAAGAACCCACACAAATCGAACTTCTGATTAGAGCTTTGCGAGGTGTCATACGAAAGTTTTCTTCAGACAAACCGACGGACTACTCTCCCTCCTTTCGAGATAAAAGTCAAGATACTTGCTATATCTGTCAGAAGAAAGGGCATTGGGCTACAGAATGTGCAGATCGTCAAAAAAGCAAGACCAGTGTCAAAAGAGACAAAAGTCAAGATACCTGTTATCATTGTCAAGAGAAAGGACATTGGTCTTCAGACTGCCCTAAGAAACAACAGGAGCAGAAGGAGGAAGAAGAATAGGTACCCTCGGCAAAAGAAGAACCCCGACACGTTCAGAAAGAGAAGACAGAAAAGAAAAGAAGACGAGAAAAAAGTGAGGAAGAAGAGGAGGAAAAAACTGTGAAAGTGAAGAAACTCATAAAACAGAGAGAGTGAAAGAAAAAAGACAGAGAAGAAGTCTATGAACATTTTTTAAAAAGTGTTGTGTTGTGTTGTGAATTGGATTGTAAATATTTGTACCAGAATAGACCAGACTGTAAAAACGTAAGTGTCTCCTGCTTTTGATTGTTTAGAATAAGGGTCTACACTCACGCACTCACAACACGTCTATTATGGGGTAAAAAAGGGATTTTGAGTTTTAATTGATTTTGGCAAAATGAATACTATCTCTTTTCGAAAGATGTGAGTGGCCCTGCAAAGGGCCTTTGGGTGATTGTTTATTTTTCAAAGAAACAAACTCAGGAACGAGAAGCAATCAGCTTTAACTGCCTTAAGCCTTTGCCACGGCCAAGGCCTACTTCTGGACTTGCTCCTGTCAATGATTTGGTAGAAATTACTAGGGGGTGGTATCTCATGTGTAGTAATAGGGTTGGACTGTTTGGCTCGGGAAGGTCATTTTCTCTTGGGTCGTAATAAAGAAGTCTGATACATTTGTTTCAGACTTATTAACTCTGCCAAAATGTCTAAGAGTACCATTACCATTTGACTTTCACTGTTCTCCATCTCTCCTAGACTGTTTCTTCTCTGCTGATTCTTCTTCCTGTCGTTTCCTTCTTGCCTCTTCTTCTTCTCGCTGTTGCTGTTGAAGGAGAAAAGCTTGTTCTGATTGTTTCTGCTGTTGTAAAAATTTCTCCAATTCTTCTTTCTGTCTCTGTTTAAAGTCCTCGACCTGTGGTAAAGAAGGAGAAGGTGGTGAAGGCGCTGGTACCGGAACAAATTCTTGCGAAGAGAGAAAATCTACTAAATCCCAATTAAAATCGACCTCTTCTGCAAGTAACCCTGTGTTGAATTTGGTAGCCACTGCTATGCCATTGCTTTTCGTCTCCAAAGTCGGTGCACCCCAATTCATTATCTTCATAGTTTCCGTGATGTTTCACAAAACAATGTCCCATCGATTCACTGTGTACAGCCGGTAGTGCACCTATATAGGAAATGTGATGTCAGAGGTAGCTCTCTTCAGATTGGAAGACAGACTCCGCGATGTGACTGAATTTTGTAACACGTGTTGGGATTGGTGAACAATCTCAATCCGTTTCGATCAGCTCTTCCACTATAAATAAACGCGGTTCTCTTCATTCCCTTCACCTGTTCTCGTCACAAAGATGTGGACCAACGTTGAATCCTCTACTTTCGTGTCGTCGTTGTTTTTTCGTACGGACTTACCCATGTATGTTAAATCATCATGGACCATCATCCGGATTACAGATACAACTGTTTGGAAAAGAAGAACCTATGTGGAAAGACAAGGCTGTCTGAAGCGGACTCTCATCTACGGACCAGAGGTTAGACAAAGTTTGAGGAAGAGAAGAAGACCTATGCGATGCCCTCTATGTTAACTGAATGGTGTTAACATAACAAACAACGGCCCTTTTCAGGGCCACTCCACTGCCTCGAAAAGATTTATTTTTTCTTGCCTAAATTTTTTTTATTCGATTGTATAATTTATGTTTAACTCCCCAAAACATTATTCTCTTACCTAAATTTTTTTTTCGTCGGTTCTATAATTTGAGTAGGATAGATTGATATTCATCAATCTATGGAAGCGAAAGCGAATGCATCAAAGATACTATACTATCCACTGTTACGAACGCGAATGCATAAAACTTTGTATAGAAACAAAACAGGTGGTATGACGTCACTGTACTTGCTACATTGTTGCAAGTGTACAGTACCGTGACGTCATCCCACCTGTTCCATTCCTATTGTTCCTATACAGAATTCCCATTCTCCCTATACAGGCCCAGGGTGATATTTTGTCCCTATAAATCTTGTCCCTATACAGGTCCGGGTGGGTGGGTCTGTAATGTATTTTCCCATTGTCCCTATATCGCCCCCATATACTACTCGGGAGGTATATTTCCACTTCTAGCCGTGTTACCGGTAATAATCGCCGCTGCAGCACCAGCTGTTGCAAAAGCTGCTGCGTTGTGTGCTGTTGGAACCGCTGCTGGGATGGCATTAAAGAAAGCAACAGGACAAGGAATCAAAAACAAAGGGAAAGGGTCTAAGACTGCCAGGAACTCCACCGTGGTACGGAAAGGGTCTAAAACTACCAGGGACACATTGACACTTCCTATGTCCAATTTTGATTTACTTGATGTTGCTAAAAAAAAACTAAACATCAAAAACTTCAGAGGTGTTTTTATGCGTGATCAGTTACCGCGTAAACCAAACAGCGTTGAAACTGGTATTATTAATCTCGATGAAAGTTCATGACCTGGTACTCATTGGGTTGCATACGCAATTTATCCACGTGGAATTATTTATTTCGATTCGTACGGGTTAGCACCACCAAATGAGTTTTTACGATATAGCAATTTAGCCGGTGATATTCCAGTGTGGTATTCAACGTTACCAACACAAAAAATAACCGGCCCACTAATATGTGGCCGTGAAACCCTCGCTGTGCCTGACGCGATTTCAAAATCATCAGTGCCACCTCATAAAGTTGTGCACGAGTATACTGTTTTAAACAGACCTTAAAGTATTATGGTAGACATTTACGGAAGATCAGCTGAAACTAAAACCCAACAAAACACAGATGAAGATATACTCGTGCAAGTAACAAAAAAATATTAATGATGAATTATCTGACCTGCTGAATCTTACAAATATTGATCTAAACGGACTTGTAGTTTTTCAGAACCGTGAAGGAAAAATAATGACGAGTGATATTTCAATCAACGATATTATTGTTCGTGCTCAGGGAACGCGAGAAAGCAGCATAGCTGTATATGACAAAAGTGGTAAGCTTGTTCCTAGTGTTGTTACTCCATCGTCGATCTGAGATAGCATAAGTGAACGAGTAATGCGGAACGGTGATACAATGACTGCTATTATTGTCATGAATCAAAATAAAATTACCGGCCTAGGAAATCCGTCCACGGACACTGACGCTGCAACAAAAAAAAAACAAAAAAAAAAAAAAAAAACCAATCG
>JAECUM010041018.1:0-24855 GCA_016617855.1 Megalonaias nervosa
TATATATATATAATATATACAAAAAATGACAGCACATGCAGTTCCGTTGTTTGAATACAGCTGACATCCCAAAGCTTAATCTTTACAAAAATCAGTGGAAATTACCCAGATGTAAGAGTCAAGTTTATAACAGGCCTATTTAGGGGAAAAGAGCATTAAGATAATCTTGAGTGTATATCTTCAGAGGTCTTCGTTATCAAAAATGACATAGAGCAATGTGGCAATTTTCTGGAAATCACACGTAAATGTAGGTATGTAAAGATATGCAAATAAAGTTATGCACATAAAGGTATGCATATAAAGCTATTCATGTAAAGGTTGCATATATAATAATAATGTTTTCTATCTTAAATATTGTCAGCATGTTTTCTGTTTTCTAATTTCATGTTGTTTGTTTTTTGTAATCATATCATTATATATGCTTGTCTAATGTTGTGAAGCGATTAGAGCTTTTAAAGATTAGTCGCTATACAAAGTCCTAATTATTATTATTTTATAACTGTTTCCATATATTTGTATGCATGTAAAGTTATAGGTTTACGGTGAAATAATGAATAATGTATTTAGATTCTGAATAAAGTTATTGTAACACTTTAGAAAGTCAAACCACTCCGAATTGTAGTAATAGTATAGATTTTTTCAGGGTTTTAGACATAATGATATACGCACCATGACAGTACATGTTTTTAAAGATATGATTGATATTAGAATAAAGCATGTTTGGGTCAGCAAAGTTTTGCTATATTTGATCTTTTTTTCCAGAAAGTGATAATTGTAGTATATGACCAGGACTTGTGCCAAAAGTTTTTTAAAAAACTGTCATCTCTTGAGATCCGTGCAACTGAAGGCCATCCACTTCTGGATCTGACAAAGGGCGGTGAAGATAAAAAAGAAATTTTTAAGAAACAAAATATCTCTGATGACAGGAGGAAGCAGTATCTTTTAGATGAAGGTGATTCCAAGAATACGCCTATAATGCGCTCTGAAAGCTCGCCTGCAATTCTTTATGATGAATCAAAGGATCATAAGCAGAGCAGTCATTCATCTGAACACCAGGGTATTGATCTTGATTATGTTTAGCATTTAGGCATCTCTTTTGGTGTATTTATTCCTCACCTCAACAGCAGTAGCACATTCAGTATTATCCTTGTCTGTTCATCTGTCTGTCTATCTATCACACTTTGGGGAAGTTTTGTGTTTAGGTCCATTTTCAGGTACTCTGGTGACAGCATTTTTATCTCATGTGGAGACATTTCCACTCATTCCTTATGTATATGCTTTATCTTGCATTTTGTGTAGTAATTGTGTTAAAAGCTAGAATCAGTATTACATTCAGTTTTTTGCGTAAGTTCGAGTCCAGGCTCGGCTAACGTGGGTACGTGAGAAAGCCTGCCAGTAGCTTCTCGTGGGTCGGTGGTTCTTCCCGGGATTTTCCAGGGTTCTTCCTCCACCATTAATACTGGCCGCCATGTATAGCCTATCTTGTGCTGAAAAATGGCGTTAAATCCTATAACAACAACAACAACAACAACATTCAGTTTTTCAATCTGTATTGGGTTCTCAGAAAATGGCATTTTTGTAACAGATCTGAATTTCAGCCTATACATCACCTTACATTAGGTTTTCATTTCTCCATGCATCATGGTGGGGTTGGTGAATGTGGAGTGGATTTGGAATTCCCTTCATGTTGCAATTTTGCAAATTCATTCAGTCACAGCCTAATGAGGGTGGAAAATTGACTCATATGCCATGCGTTGTTTTACCATCCTCAATGAGCCACATTGCTAAGTTGTGGTGACAAGCTGTTGTAAATTGGTATGCATAAGCAGAAAATAAAAAACATTTATAGCAAAAAATTTTCATTATATTTACTATAATTTCAAAATGTTAACATTGTGGGAAAAAGACATTATGCTTTAGGCACATATGCCTGTCTTTAATAATTTATCATTAAACAAAATTGAAGTTTTTTAAGAATCCAAGCTCCATCGGCAAATTTTTTATCATCATAAGTACAGATTTGTGTGAGGTTACCTCATAAACATATAATCATAATCAGGCAAAACGAAGTCTTTTCAAGTTCAATTTGTATTGTTTCTACAATAATGTTATGACTATTTAAAGCCATATTATTGAGCTACTATCAGGAAAGGACAGAAACTGAATCCAAATGAAAATATTCACAGTTGCATCAGCATTTTAAATTTAATATTCAACATGGTATATGTTGAGTAGGAAACCATAAATGGATAAACTTTGAGAAAAGATGTGTGTTGGCATTTATTAAGTGACTTTGCCAGAATCCAATGGTAAATTTGCAAGAAAACTTTCAAAGTGTGCTGCCATTTTTGTTATGGTCGTGTTCCTTTCTAATACGTATAACGTTCTGACTACTAATAAAAGTGATATTTTTATCTGGTACTTTTGTTGAGTTGTCCGGGCACAATACATGGTCTTGCAGTGTCTGATGTCTGGCTAAACTTAAAAGGTTGCAGGCGATGGCATTGTCCCCGTTTCCTCAGGACTGTCAAATTACACGGGTGTATGCAGAATCTGAAAAATAGTTCTTTTGACGGCAGCCATCTTTGAGTCAAATTTGTATTAATTATCTACAGCAATAAAAAGTTTTTGTTTGAAATAATAGAGGGTTCTGGTCTTTATACGTATTTGTGTTATATTAGGAGGTAATATTTAAATGAAAATGTGTATGTAAAGCTTAAAATACATTCTTTCATAGTTGTGATCATTAAAATAGCTGATTATAATTATAGTTCTCGTAATTATTTTGTCCACATTAATGTTTTAGTCATTTCTCTTTATTGATAATTTTATCAAGTGTTAATTCTTTAAGCGGTTAGAATTTACATATAGTTACATCAACCCATGTAAAATAGAACAGTTTTATGTTCAGGAAGAGAAGGAACTGCATGTAATGCTTTTAAATCAGGTGCTACAAAAGAATCAACTGTGACAGTGGAAGTTTTTGCCAAAGACAAGCAGTCATGCTTAGACTGTGTAAAGAATCTAGCTAAAGAGATGAAGGAGAATTACCTGTTTGAGAGTGAACCAGTCAGCAAAAAACATGAACTGCCTCCAGAGGACAAAATGAAAATAAAGGATATAATGTTGAAACATGAAGCAAGTGTTAAACGGAGAAAAGGTTTGTATTTGAGTCATAATAATACAAATCATATGTTTTTAATATATTTTCAACATGGACGAACATAATATAATCCATGCCAATACTTTTGAATTTTTCTACTTTATTTAGCATCATAATTGGTCAATACAGAGGTGTTCCCCATCTTTGTCCAAATAACATCAGCACATGTTTCCATAAAACACAGAGAAACTTGGGTATTGTAGTTTAAACAGACCACCCATGCATATAATCCTACCATGTAGAAAAAGTCCTGGATTTGTGTTTTAGTGTCGGTTTATTTACTGTAGCAAGAGTGTAAGTCATGCACATAGTGGCATTGAGTTATATGTCTTGTTTAATTTAGCTAGAGTTTCACCAACACAAACAGTTGCATGGCATGTTCAATATTAACTTGCTTTTAGTGTTGTATTTTGGTTTCAAGCTTCAGTCTTGTTCGCTTTTTCAAGGGTTTTGCCCACACCAACAGTCACATGAATGTGTCAACATTTCTTAATGTTTTACATAGTCATAAGATTTGTTGAATTCGTATACATGACTTCAAACATCTAACCATTTTGAGCTGGTCTTCACACTTTAATATTTGATTGAATCACATTACACCAAAATCAATCTTGTTCCGAAACAGTGTATTTAAAATGCCTTGTTTATAGATATACAGCAGTTGACACTAAGGCTAGTCTTCATTTAGGTTTTCTTTTATTTTTGTCTTCTGCAAGCTACATGGGGGAAGGAGTATAATTGCCTGTCTGTCCATGCATCACACATTGATGTATACTTCAGGAGTTAGCAACCTAATTGACTTAGCGTGCCACGTTTTTCAGGATTAATTACAAAATGAATGAGAGCGTGCCACCAGTTAAAGAGTAACACTGTTAAAATCGAGATTTTTGGCTGCCCTTCGTGTGCCACACAAACCTCTTGACATGCCACCTTGTGGCATGCGTGGTGTAGGTTGCTGACCCCTGGTATAACTGGTATCCTCTGAACCCTTTGGGGTATCTTTTTGATATTGTTTTCATCACTTCTAGTTATTGAGTTATTGCTTAATGTTTTAAGAGTTATCCCCATTTTTTACATTTTTGTGTCCATCCATTCATTTGTTAAGTCACACTTCTCTGGCATACATCTCTAGAGCTGTTTTAAATTTCCTTATGGATTTTCGTATGCATTTGTATTATCACAAGTGTCTCTCATGTAAAACTTGCATTTGTCAGATGAGAACGTTTGGAATTATCTCCCCACTTTTGAGACATTTGTCCATCATTTTGGTAACTATCTGTGGTGAATCTCTCCTTAACCTATTCTCATATTTTCTATTTGTACCATCACACAAATTTGTATCAATTAAATTTGCTTTTGTCAGATTATAACTTTTAGAGTCATATCCCCAATTTTGTAAATTGATGCTTCATGTTTCTTTGACCATTTGATATATCTTTTTGAAAATTGGTATATCCATTTATCATTAATAGGCATTTTGTCTTGTACAAGAAATTTCTCTATCTGATCATCATTGTAAGAGTTATCCCCATTGTTTAGAAACGAGTATCAGTATCCACCCATTCCACTCCCTCACATTGAAGAACTCACCTCAGTTATCATTATCATCCAAAATGTTTCAGACATATTCATGAAATTTGACCTTCATTTATATCATGACAGGAGTTAATGACATTTAAGGAAATTGAGATTTGTCAGATTTTTACTTTATGAGCAGGGATATTGTGTATGCACTTGCTTACCGACAGGTCTAGTATATGTATGGTGAAAACCCACATGTGAGGGAAAGTTGTTGCTTACTTTTATGTTGGATCCATAAGCAACCTCTGTCTTATGCAGGCAAGGTGGAGGTCATTTTAAACTTTGGTTAATATCATAGTTGGTGGGGCAAGTTTAGCTATACAACATTATTAAAATGTTTGAATGAATTATGCATTTATAATAGCAAGCAAGACAATAATTATGCAGAAGTTTGGTTTTGACACAATTGTGATATCAATATTGTTTATTTCTTAATACAACTTTGTACTGTTAAGGAGAAGAAATCAGCTTATTGCTTATTTTTCTATAAAATGCCATTTCAAGTCATTCACTATTTTATTGAATACCATGTAATTCCAACTTAATCAGTATTTTGTCGAATACCATGTCATTACAAGTTTTTCAGTATTTGGTTGAATACCATGTGATTTCAAGGTTTTCAGTATTTGATTTAAACCATGTCATTCCAAGTGTTTCAGTATTGAATTGAATACCATGTCATTTCAAGTTATTCAGTATTTGATTGAATACCATGTCATTCCAAGTTCATCAGTATTTTATCGAATACCATGTTATTCCAAGTTTTTCAGTATTTGATTCAATACCATTTAATACCATGTCATTCCAAGTTTTTAAGTATTTGATTGAATACCATGCCATTTCAAGTTATTCATTATTTTATATCAGTATTTGTTAGCTTCCCACTGCCAAGACAATGAAAGACTAGAGGCTACGGGTAAATAGTAAGACATTGTAACAGGATTTGACCTGAATGGATGCCTGGATTAAATGACAACACAAACACAATGTGGTGAAAGATGGAAGTTTATGAAATGAATTAATGAATATATGTATATTCTCTACAACATATACAGTGTGATTCTTTCAAGCTCTAAACATATGACTCATTCAATTACTTCACACAAACATTTATTATATGTGAATGAATTTATGACTTTATGAAACCTTATGACATAAAAAAATAGTTCATACAATCATTTAAAATTGGGGAAACAAAAATGTGATTCACATATTCAAAAATGTAGACACATGATACAGTAAATCCAAGATGTGATTCATATAATCTCATGTAATAAAGATAAGATTCATGTAATCTCATGCAGATAGGTGTAACTCAAATGTACTCAATTGAAACACAACACATGTTCCATGTATTCAATTGAAACACAACATAATCAATTGAAACAAACATGATCAATTGTAATAAACACAACAATTGTATCAAACATATGACTCATGGCTTGTATAGTTATTTGTACAGCACATACGATTCATAACAATGTATGACTCATTTAAATACTTGTAAACCTTGTAAATGAGAAATTTTTTCCTGGTTCACATATCCATTGTCAAACCTCACTTCTCCCGAATTCTTAGGTTAGCGCACGCTTGTATTGGCCACACAACCACTTCATGGATCCACCATGTACACAAGTTTACAGATCAGCACTTCCATCCCTTTATGGCCTTGATGGTCGCACATGTTTCCATCCCCATACAGAGAGACATACAAACAGCCAGACACACCCACACACACACAGCTAACATAAACAAGGGTAAAATACCCATGCATAATGTGCTTGTTGTGTCTCTTGCCACAAGCGATCTACGACGACATGCATGCTAGCCCAGTCACTTAACTAGGAAAACAGTCATCCACCCTAGGCAACATTGTACACATGTACGACGAAAATGATCAAATCGTTCTAAGGCTAAACTAAGTTATTTCTTGCCTTATACTGTGACAGACATGGATAACGACTAAAATGATCCATTTCTTTTTTCTGTAGTTATGAAGGGTGTGTTCATCCTCAAGGGATGGAAGGAGGAAGTTTATGTCACCCATAATGCGATCTTGAAGGTTTTGTTCGAGTCAAGTGAAACCACACGGAATAGAAAGTCTCAACACAAACGTCCATCATCAAATTTTTGGATGTCAAAAACATTTGAACAACCTGAAACTCCAGAATACTGGAGTATGGGAAATATTGTTATTAAGGATCTGATTTCCAAATCTGCAGTTACATTATCAGGTATGAAGTATGGGAAGTAATGTTATGCAAGACACCATTTCCAAATTTCAGAGTACATTATCCATTATGGAATATGGGAAGTAATGCTATTCAAGATCTAATTTCCAGGTTTCTGGGTACATTATCAGGTATGGAATATGGGAAGTAATGCTAATCAAGATATCATTTCCAAGTGTCTGGGTACATTATCAAGTATTGAATATGGGAAGTAATGTTATGCAAGATTTGATTTCCACATTTCTGGCTGCATTATCATTTCTGGAGGAGGGGAAGTAATGTTCTTTAATATTTGATTTCCAAGTTTCTGGGTGCATCATCAGGTATGGAGTATATGATGTCAAATGTTATTCAAGATTTTATTTCCATGTTTCTAAGTACTCTAGCAGGTATAGAGTATGGGAAGTAATGCTATTCTGTATATCATTTCCAAGTATCTGGGTATATTATCAGTATGAAGTATGCGAAGTAATGTTACACAAGATTTGACTTCTATATTTCTGGCTGCGTTATCATTTATGGAGGAGGGGAAGTAATGTTATTTAAGATCTTATTTCCAAGTGTCTGGGTGCATCGTCAGGTATGGAGTATGGGATGTCAAATGTTATTCAAGATATGATTTCCTTGTTTCTGAGTGCATTTTCAGGTACGGAGTATAGGAAGTAATACTGTTCAGGATATCATTTCCAAGTGTCTGGGTACATTATCAGGTATAGAGAATGGAAGTTAAATTTTATTCAAGATTTTATTTCCATGAACTTAGACGAGTTTGATTCTGAGCAACAGCGGTGCATATTAATGAGGTCATCCTGCATCTGATTGGTACAGCTTAGTTGTTACTACTCTAGAGGCCATATATATCTGATAAGATTCAGATGACTTGATATGCAGATTTATATAAAAGAGATCTCCATGCATATTAATAAGGTGATCTTGCATCTGATTTGCTGAAAGTGTTACCACTCTAGAAGCCATATTTTTCTGATCAGATTTTGCTTCAACTTGATATGTAAGCTTACGTCATTGAGTTTATGTGATCTGATACAGAGAAGGCAAAATTATGTTCAAGTAAAAGTTTGTAAAATACACTTTAGACCTTAATTACCTATAAGTTTGGTTTCAATAACTGCAGTTCAGAACTCCAATACTTCTTGCTAGATCTCTCAGCTCAATGTAGTCTCTATTTTTTTTAAATTTCATGTGGTGGCAGCAGTCATCTCTCAAGCTGTGGGCAATACTAAGATTGAAATGACATGATGTCCAATGAATGTATTTGTCACCTTTCCAATTTTTTTCTTGAACATGGCTAAGCATCAGAATATCTTTCTTACTTCTTTTGTGCCGATAGTGTTTGGACTTTTTAAGATGATTTCCGGTGACCTTCAAGGTATTTCATTAGTTGGATGACTTTTCCAAATTATAATTTAAAAACAAAACCTTGATCACACAGGTGCTTTGCATAATAAACATACATATAAATGTGCCAGAGGTGCCTGCTATCACGTTAGTCTGGTTCTCTACCCAGTTCCACTCAGTTTATGTAAACATCCAGATCTGGACTTAAAACATGGCTGCAGACCAGTTAATAACAAGATTTGATCACAATGATTGTATTGTCATGCTTTTGCCTATTGCTTTGTAGATCTGTAATTTGAAGGTCATTTCTAGAAGCGTTAGGTTACAATCATAATTTTTGGCAGGTTTTTCATTAGCGACATCCATAATTGGCCAAGCTTGTTAACATTTTAGTGGCATTTTGGGAAAAAGAATTTGATAAAAAAAAAATTGTTGGCTCATAAATATAAACTGAAGTTTTATAAGAAGCTTGAAGAAGAGTAATAAAAGGCTGCTGCTAACCAATCAATGTGTGCACTGGCTAAGTCCTCAAGATGAAACAATAAATCCAAACAAATATAATTATATGTGTTGTATCAAAACTTTAAAACTATTTACACTCATCTAAGGAAATTTATGGTAGCTGTGATAGGGTCCTCCATTTTCCTTCAGTTTTGGAATGTACCTAGCTATCAAGGCAAATCTATTTAAAGATTTTAGGTCATGTAATCTTTCAAGCCAATCAGAATTTTTAATGACTTTATAATTGCAGAAGGATTCTAATGTAATTAAATTTTTGCATCTGAAGTCAAGCCATTATCTACAAGGGTGAAGACATTTTGTTTTCACTCTGGAATAAGTCTTCTTTTGTTCTTAAGGTTCTTATAGGTTCCAAAATATATTAATATATTTAATAATTTTTAGATTGTATACATAATTCTTATATTAATTATACTTGTGACATTAATATTTTCAAATGTTCCTAACTTGCAAATATATACAGAAGTTAATATTGAAGACTAACTAATATTGCATAATGTTAAGCCTTGTTAAATATGTTGCAAGGTATCTCAAAAAGGGACAGTTTCGACGAGAACTTTTAGGAGATTTATAATCCTTAATGGGCTATAAAAATATTTTGATTAAGTGTCGTCACAGTAGCATGTATTTTGTTTATGTTCTACTGGTAATATTTTCATTGAGATCAAAATGCTTGATCTTTCTGTTTTGATGCAGTGAACCATAAAGTCAGGATATTTCAATTGACTTACAAAAGTTACACTCATAATCCATTATTTAATTAATTTCACAAATAAGTCACTATATATTTTGAAAGTCATTCTTAATCTAGAGAAATCCACTTCTATCATCACTAAGTATTTTCTTTATTTCTTCGGCATTTGTATTATTTTGTTTTCAGTGAAATTTATAGATAAATGTTTCATTTAATCTAGGTAAGAAGTCAAAGCTTGAGGATGTGGACACAGCAACATTCCAAGAAATAGTCAAGTTGGTGGATGATACTTGGCAGAGTCAATTCGTTGGCCAAGGAAATGATGCTGTCAATCTTCGGCACACTCGACTTAAAGTCTTAAAGGTCACAATGGTCGAAAACCTAGATCTATTTGACTTATATTTCAAAAAGAGGCAAGAAATTTTCAAATCATTATGGAAGTCAAAACAGGAAAGCTTTCCACATCTGGAAAAGGTCAAGGGCTGCAGAGAAGGATACATCAAGACGTCCAGAGTAGGCAAGTGCTTGACAAGAGATATATACCCAGAGATAAACGAGTATTATTTTTTTCATGGGACCAAAGTGGATAAGATCGATGCGATCTGCGAAAATGGTCTAGACTGTCGTCTTGGTAGTGAGAAGGCAATGCTTGGTGGAGGGATCTACGGTGCTGAAAGCTCTACAAAAGCAGACCAGTATACAGGTAAAACTAGACATGTCTGCATTATCTGCAGACCAGTGTACAGGTAAAATTAGACATGTCTGCAGTATTTGCAGACCAGTGTACAGGTAAAACAAGACATGTCTGCAGTATCTGCAGACCAATGTACAGGTAAAATTATATATGTCTGCCGTATCTGCAGACCAGTACACAGGTAACACTACACATTTTCTTAGTATCTGCAGACCAGTACACAGGTAACACTACACATGTCTTTAGTATCTGCAGACCAGTACACAGGTAAAACTAGACATGTCTGCAGTATCTGCAGACCAGTGTACAGGTTAAACTAGATATGTCTGCCATATCTGCAGACCAGTACACAGGTAAAACTTACATGTCTGCAGATACTGCAGACTAGTACACAAATAAAACAAGATCTCTCTGTGGTATTCACTTCTGTATAATATACATGCAGCTGTAAAATGTTTTGACCCAGATTGACTATCACATTAGGCACTAATCTGGCAGGTGATGAGTGTATTATGCTGTTCCAATACAAGGTCAAGGAAACAGCCTTGACTCAGAATGTCTGTCACACTAGGCAAATAAATAAATGTGTTTCCTATTGCACTGATTTTAAAATTAGGCTAGTAGGTATTTTTTTTTTTTAAAAATGTCAACATTATATATAGTATACTGATTAGTATATATAATGTACTACGTACTTCACATACTCAGCCAAAGCAGTTCAGTTAAATACACAAATCCATTTGGAAATTTTTAAAAGTTTCTTTTTACCCCCGGGGTAGAAAGGTGCTAAGGTGAGCAACGAAAAACAGGGACACACAGCCAACCAGACACACATATTTTATTTTACCTGTTGATACAATCTGGCAGATCAGGGATTTAGTATGCCGTTTTTATGATTTCAAGCCAACAGCTTAGACCTATGTCTGTTATATTATGCTACAGTCTAGCAGACCCGGAGTTTTCTATTCTGTTCCTTTATAATTTCAAGTTTACAACCTAGACCCAGAATAGCGTTCACAATAAGCTACAGTCTGGCATATCAAGATTTGAGTGCTGCTCCTAATGATTTCAAGATTAGAGTATTGACCTAGATTGGTATTAATTGAAAGAAATGTGATTGAAACAACTATGGAGTAAAATATATGAAAGAGAAGCCCAACAATTTTTTAAATATAAGAGGCAGCATGACTGGTCAGTACTGGACAAGCAGTCTCATGTTCATGTTCGTAGAACATAACTGCTTTTACAAATGTCTCCAACAGCAACTTAATAACTAGTAGAGCATAATGTCTAATTAAATATTTGTAAATAATTATGTGTACAAATCTGCCATATGTAACTATATAAACTATTAACAGACTAATTTTAGTGTTACTAATAGTGATCAAGAATGCACTACCAAGGTTTACTGAGCACCAGTCTAACAAACTGTGGTCTGGTACACTGTTCCTTATAATTTCAAACTAAGAGGAGCTTAGACTCTGATCTGCCTACAAATTTTGCAACAGTCTAGCAGAATATTTTTTTACTGTACGCTAGTTGGGCAGACTGGGATCAATTACAATTTCAAGCTAACAACATAGACTCTGATCTGCCTATTCGATTTGCAACAGTCTAGCATATTATGGGTTTACTGTGCACTAGTCTGGCAAATTAGGATCTATGACAATGTCCCTTATCATTTCAAGCTAACAACATAGACCCTGATCTGTCTACACACTATGCAGCTGTCAGGCAGATCATGGGCTTACTGTGCATTATTCTGGTGAATCGGGGTCTGTTACACTATTCCTTATCTTTTCAAGCTATGTGTAGCAGCATAGTCCCTGATTCGCCTACACACTATGCAACAGTCGGGCAGATCATGGGCTTACTATGCACCATTCTGGACAATTGGGGTCTATTACACTGTCTTTTTCCATTTCAAGCTAACATTATAGACCCTGCATATTATACAATAGTAGAGCTATGAGCTAGCTGTTTGTAACAAGGTTTATGTTACATTTAACTTAATGACTTATCTTTATGATGATTATACCCCACCCCATTGTTTGGCCATCCATTGTGTCTACAGCATTCAGCCTGATTTCTCTAATATAACAGTAGATGTTCAATTTCTTTGAATCTTTTATAGCCTTAGGGACACTACAAGATGATGCATCGGCCACATGGCTGGTCAGTCATCATTATCATCAATCCCTTAACCTAAGAGGTCGTTGGGGCAACACAGTTGACTTTGCAACCAATTCTTTCCATCTTTCCTTGTTCTCTACTGCCCATTAGGAATCTCCAGATCCCATGCCTGTCCACTCCTTAATGTTGCCTTCCCACCTCTTTTTCTGTCTGCCTTTTCTTCTGCACCCTAGCTCTGTGACTTGCAAGATTGTTTTTGCCAGTCCATATAATCTTCATACATGACCGTACCACTTCAGTTTGCTCTTTTTTACAGTGGTCAAGAGGTCTTCATAGGATCCGATGGCTTGTTGGATCCTGTTGTGGACTTCTTCGTTGGTTACATAGTCAATGTAAGAGATTCACATGATCTTGCGGTAGCATCTCATTTCGAAGGTTTGAATCCTTTTTTGTTGATCTGATGTGAGCGTCCATGTTTCACAAGCATACAGAAAGATGGATATGACAATCGAGTGTTCCAGCCCTCTTTTGGAACCAAAAGTAATGTTGGTATCTTTCCGTATTGGTCTCAGCCTTGTTACTGCTGCTGTTGTCTGGGCAATCCTGCAAAGTAGTTCTGGTTTGGTGCCCTCGTCTGTGATAATTGATCCCAAGTACTTGAAGCTTGTGACTCTTTTCAGCTTCTGTCCACTGACCTTTATTTCTGCACTGATGCGATTAGTGCTGTTTGTCCTCAGTTTGGTTTCTTTAGCACTAATCTTCATACCATATGCTGTGGAGGTTCTGTAAAGGCGCTCAACCAAGTCAGCCAGTTCTGTTTGATCTCCTGCTAAACCATCAATATCATCAGCACAGCGAATGTTGGTGATTATTCTTCCTCCGATGCTGACAGTGCCCTTGTGGTCATGCAAGGCATCCTCCATGATTCTTTCCAGGAAAATGTTGTAGAGTGTAGGTGCCAGTATACGTCCCTGTCTGACTCCAACTGTTGTTCGAAACCAATCTCCTCTGCTGCCATTGATGAGAACAGTACTGATGGCTTTCTCATAGAGGTGCTCAACAACCTGCACCAGGTTTGAGCTGATGTTGTACTTCCTCATAGTTGACCATAAGGCTGCATGTCATACCCTATCAAAGGCGTTTGTGATATCTATAAAGACGTGGTATAGATTCTGCTGATGCTGAAGTTATTTCTCGCAAAGGTGTCTGAGATTGAAGATTTGTTCTGTGGTGCTCCTTCCTGCTCAGAAGCCTGCCTGCTCTTCAGCAGTAATTTTTTTTTTTACTCTGCTTGAGGCTTTAGTCTGTTGAGAAATATCTTCAGCATGACTTTGTTCGGGTGACTGATCAAACTGATGATTCTGTAGTTTTGGCATTGCTCTAGGTTCCTTTCTTTGGGGTGCACTATTACCAAGGATTGCGTCCATGTGGTGGGCCATTCTCCTGTCTGCCATATCTTGTTGCAGATTGTTATTAGGACTGTGCCTATCTCTTCTCCTCCTGCTTGAATGAGCTCTGCTGATATATTCTCAATGCCGGCTGACTTTCCTTTCTTTAGTGACCTAGCTGCAATTTCTACTTCTTCATGAAGAATGGGGTTGTCATCCATTTCTTCTGCCTGAGGGCAATTTATAACTGCTGGATCTCCTTGGGTCTTACGATTGTACAATTCTGAACAATATTCTGTCCATCACTTACGAATCTCTTGATCTTCCGTGAGGCATGTTCCTGATTTGTCTTGGATGGTAGTAGTTTTCCCTTGTTTATGGGTTGTGAGTACGGTAAGTACATAAGTCCAAAGTGATGGTCAGTTCATAGTTTTAGCTACTAACAAAGTATTTGTAATTTTATCATTAGTTCAGGGTGTCTCCTCGCATGTCAAGACTCCTGTAAAAAAACAGTCAGACTCGGATTAGCACTGTTTCCATTATTTTGGCATCGTGTGTACAATGACTTTTTCCTATAGCAAAGTTTTGGTCCACCGGTCCGCGCTGCTGACATGCGTTATTATTGGCAGATCATCACAGAGCAACAAAACATTTTTGTTCTTGTCGAAAACATTGCAAGTACAGAGGAGCCTCATTAACCCGGATTCCGTTTATCCGGAAACCTCGCTATCTTGTCATAATTCAACGGGAACAGAATTCCTAAATGTTAATTTGTTCCATCAATCAATAAATCCGCATTCCGGATCCGGAAATCAAAATCGGGGACCAAGGTGTAAAATTACTATAAAACTTGTCTCGATAATCCAGAAATAATCTGTTCAAAAATAAGAAAATTTGAAATATCATGTATGAAAATAAAGTCAGTCAGATAACACAGATTCACCTACATAAATTTGGAGGTGTGTCTATGTATCAAACTCTGATTGGTCAAATTCTAGTGGCATGCTAAAGTTATTAATTGATCACGTGATCATGTGTGTGGAAAACTAAGTAGCATGACCATATTGTAACCAGCAATTCTATAAACAATGTCTGTTTTAGCTAGTCGCTGAAAGGGGTGTTAATAATTAAATAAACACCTTGGGATCAAATCTTCCACGCTGTTTGACATAGCAAATAGTTAATAAATTAGGTGTGTCATTAAGCCTGTTTGTTGTTTGCCAATTGTATGTAACAATCACAGCTTAGTTGTACAAATACAGTCGATTGATTTAAGCTGTGGACAGTATAGGGCTTCATTTCAGAATAAAATGGGGATGTCAGTTATCAACTCATTAGCAGCTGTAACAGCTGTAAAATACGACTTATAAAATTCAGGCAAACAAAGATTACACATTTCTTCAGAAAATTGATATAATAAATGCATGTACAGTACATACATGTACATGCACGTAGGGTGATGTGTTCGATGTGTTAATTGTTTAAACTTATATTTACTGTACATGTTATATTTACTGTACATGTATGTCCAAGTGCATGTTATAATAATGTGAAATAAACACATGTCAATAGGTGTAATTCATTAATTTATTTTAGCTATTATTGGATATACAGTACATTTACAGCTAGCATATACATATACATGTATGCAGTATGATGACATCGTAAAATAAAAATGTGCATGATACAATTATCCGGAAAACTTGTTAATATGTTCACTGGGAATGAAGGTGTCCGGATTAACGAGGCTCCTCTGTATATCTAGTGTCGATTTGATTCATAATGCTGATATTGAGTATGTCCTTGTCACTCATGTCATGCAGAGCAGTCATTTTGATTAGCAGGACTAGTTTCGCATTCTTTGTTGCAACTATATCCAGTGACAATATGACCAGCCTGAAGTTGGGCATCTTATTGGAGCTCATGACTCCAAATTTGGGTGTGTTAGTACAGCTCATCTCAGGGAGCTGCAGAGTAATCATTTCAGTTAGAAGGGCTAGTTTTGCCCTGACATCTCGAGTCATTTGACACCAGCATGGTCTGTTATGGACGAAATAAATATCCAGTGCTCTGCAAATGACCACTTGTGACAGAAACAAACTGATCTCCTGCAAATGGCAACATGATCTGGCAATCGAGATTAACATCTTGAAATGGCAACCTTGCTACACCTGGTACTTTCTCTGCTTTCACATGTGAAATGCTGACACTGTTGCATCTGCGGTTGTTAGTTTCCCGGCCCCTTTTGGGGCAGTGAACAGTGATGCTATTGTAAGATGATGCAATCCACCTTGCTGCCATCAATGCTGATATTTTATACTACATAGTACTTCTTTGTCATTCAATGCTCCCACTTTTTCAGAGAAGGTACCTCCGGCCACTACATTCAAAACAGCTAGTTGGAGCAAGGACTGTCTTCCTCAGAAACCAGTCTTATCAGACTTGTCAGTCAGTGTAAACCTGACTGAATCAGCTTTAACTCACAGTTCTTAAATTTAGTAGATGCATTTCTCAAGTTCAGTTGTTGTTTTTGTTTTTGTTGTTATAGGGTTTAACACCATTTTTCAGTACAAGACAGGCTATACATGGCGGCCAGTATAAATAGTCGAGGAAGAACCAGGGAAAACCCTGGAAAGAACCACCGACCCACGAGAAGCTACTGGCAAGCTTTCTCACGTACCCAAATTGGCCGAGCCCGAGACTCGAACCCACGCAGACAGAGGTGAGATGGCAGTGATCCGTAACGGTGAGCGCTTTTGACCACTCGGCCACTCGGGGCCCCCCATGTTCAGTTGAATTTGCATAATAAATTCTCATGATGCATGACACAAAGGGATTTGCCTGTTTTTCTGTGCTACACTTCCGTCACAAGATGCACGTTAAACATCTTGTTGTCTTCCTTAGGGTACAAAAGGTCCAGTCAGGCTGGAAAATTTAAACAATGCATACCAAGCTTAAGCTTGATCACAGTTTCATTGAGCCTGTATAACCCTTTGGGATCACATACCCAAGCACCCACCCTGTGTTATCATCTTGTATCCTGTGCCCATTCTAAAGACTGACCAGTCACGTGGCCTAGTCTTTATCTCATCTGATCCCTTAGAGTATTACACATTCACTGGGGCCCCGAGTGGCCGAGTGGTCTAACGCGCTCCTCACCGTTACGGATCATTGCCATCTCACTTTTGTCTGCGTGGGTTTGATTCACTGGTTCGGCCATTATGGGTATGTGATAAAACAAGCCAGTAGCTTCTCATGGGTCGGTGGTTCTTTCTCGGGTTTTCCACCGAGTTCTTCCTCCACCATTTTACTGGCCACCATGTATAGCCTATCTTGTGCTGAAAAAATGGCGTTAAATCCTACAACAACAATATTACGCGTTCACTCAAATTATCATCAAACTTCAACTTGGTAAATATCATTTAATGCTCCAATTTCTTTAATGTAATACAATACTCACCTACTGACTTAAGTTTGGTTGCTCTGATTTGGGAACAGGTTTTCATTAAATTTATTACTACTTCATTCATTCTGTCATTAAGACCATTTTGAACCACAAATACTGACATGTAACTTTAAATCACAAAACATTAATTGTGCTTAAAATAGTTTATTCATGAAACCTTTGTTTTCAGTGCTACCTTGAGAAAAAATAAAATTAGTACATATATTCAGAGAAAAAGTTTGCATCATGTGAATCGCTGCAATGATGATCGATAAATACACTGCCTTGATTGTGCTACACTCACAATTATCAATATCAGTGTTCTCCTGGTACACTACAATCACAATTACCTAAATCTACGTTTTCCAGAAATGCAGTAATCACAAATGCCCATATCATTTCTGATTCTCTGTATGCATATAATTCTTCTATACAGTGAATCTGCTTCAGTGAACACCTTCATACAAATGAGACCCTTTTTTAAAGGACAAGATTCATGAACTTATTCACAATTTCATAAATATTCTCTCTCCATAAAGGACATATGTACCCAAAGGACAACATTTTGTAGTCTTCTTAATCACTCTAATTTGGAAAGGTTTTATTGTATGTAAATGCCTTTTAATTAAAGGCATTGTGCCAGAATTTCAAGAAGAAAATACATGCCAAATTCCTCTTATTTTGCAGATGCAAAACAAGCAAGAACACCTGGCAAAAAGAAAATGTTCCTGATGCGAATGGTCCTTGGCAATAGTTTTGTGTTCACCAATCCAAATCCCCACAAATACAGAAGACCTCCATGCAGGACTTGCTTTAAAGATGACTGTGCAAACACTAAGCATACCGAAGGACATTTTGACTCTGTGGTTGGTGACATGGGAAAACTATTCAGAGAGTTTGTAGTCTATGACAAAAATCAGTGCTGTCCAGAATACATCATCACATATGCTAGAGTTGAAAGTGGGAACATTCTTGCAAGAACTTAATACAAATGCACTGTTGCAAAGTTCCATAAGTAGAGAAAACTCATTCAGGTTTAGCTCATCAGATCATAAGGGCAAGTGAGCTTATCGTATGGTCCTGCAATCATACCATGCTGACTGTCATCCATTGTGTCTTATCTGTTAACATTTCTCAAAGATCACAGTGCAATGCAATGTCTTCTTCAAATACATTACCTGATCATATATACATCCACTAACTTGCAATGCTACCCATGTTAAGATAGACATTCTCCACATCTTTCAGCTTATTTAACAACTAAAGTTATTTATTGAGCTAGAAGGTTGATGACAGTGGTCTTCCCTTGCACAGGAATTGTAGTCAAATTCTATCAATTACGAGTTACTGTCACTGATGCCTGGTCAGCAAATTCTTTTTAACACCGCATAAATACTGATCCGTTTTGTGTCTTTTCATCATTTGAATGATTCCTTGGAGTTTTCATACCTTGAGAAGTATGCTTTGTATATAACTATCTTGAACGAAAGTTGTTTTTTCACATTCAACATAGTGCTGGATTCTGTATTAACAAGGCAAGTGCTCTTTATCTTACATCATTATAGATATGATCATAACTTTTCTTTCTTTAGATTCCAGTTTAATTATTCTATTTCATATTTTGTTTGAAATAGATAAAATAAAATAAATTTGCATGACATTGATCAAGAAAGCTAAGACGTTGAATGTGCTGCCAGTTCTAAAGTGAATTGAGGTGTCAACAGGTCTTAACATTCTGTTTTCAAACACATGACTTGCACTTGTTATGTAAATATAAATTCATTTTGTTTATCATAATTGATAATTTCATCCTTCTGAGTTTCAAGGATCATAGAATGTTGGTTTAAATGTTTTGCTTGCTGTAATTGCATAATTTTCATGTTTCCAGGTTAGTCTGTTTGTTTTGTTGTGCAGGATTGAGTTGGTGCATGGTTTAGTCGAGTGGAAAATTTTGCAAAAGGACTGAGTTGATGTTTATTTTAATACTTAGACTTTTGAGAAATAAGAAATGCGCCATGACTTAAATCTGTATAAACTATTACAGAAGCAAATATATTCTGGCAGAATCATGTGCATTGAAAACGTCACATGGCATGGAGATTTTGACCGTATTTTACAAAATACCAACAACAGAATGAATTATTCACAATGCTTTAGCAAAATTTTAATAATAATGAGCAGCGTGTGGAAGATTGACTGTTTTGTTCTTATTTCAGTTGATTTCATTTTCCAGTGATTTCATATAGAATCTCTGGAGGAGTAATTCCAGGTGTTGAGATGTAATTTCTGCAGTATGATTTCCCAGTGCAATGTAGCCATGCTTCTGCACATGAAACCTTTATATGAGATTTGAGAAATTTGGATAAGAGACATATGCTACGATGTTTCATGAGCATTAAATCTGCAGTAAATGTACTTAATGTACATAGTGATCAATAAAATTAGTGTTTAGTGTACAGTCACATGTAACAGTCGATAGATGATACGGTCAAACCCAATTATCTCGATTACGTCGGGGGTGTAAAACAATCGTCGAGATAACCGGGTCCCGCGATATCCGGATTCATAAAAACTGGTAACGTAATTTTAAAGATGTCCTTGACCACTACTCCCATCTCCTGCTCTTACGTTTACTGGAATCCTCCCCCCCCCCGAAAAAAACTGCATGTTTCAATAAAATACGCAAAATGCTTAATTGATAATGAAAATGAAAGAAACTAACCTGGTGTTGTTATCATTTATTCCCTTTTTATCATCATGAGTAATTTATTAAAGAAAAAATATATCAACTCCCTATATCACATGTAGCGCATGCATCCATACTGTAGTGTGCATCACTTATGTCAGGTAACACGACGCATTCTTATAATTGATGTGAATATTGAAAAACAAATCAGGTTTGGCTGTACTCAGAGGTTTTAATATGTTATCATGACTGAAAAATGGATCCAAGAAAGTCACAAACGAGAGAGTGAGAGAAACATCAACCGTATGCTTTCAGGCACCCTCCATTCACGCATAAGACGGTGTTACGTGCAAAATAACCAAGATTGTATTATATCCAGGTTAATATATGGCAGTATCTTGCAAATAAAGATCAATACATGTTTTTGAAAATACATGTACATGTACATTCACTGTGAGTGCAAATGACAATCCTTTCGCTAGCATGGGTTACAAAGAGTATTATTAAAGCAAGTTAATGTTGAGTATTCTACTTACCATGCAGGCATCAATGCGAGTTTTGTATCAATTATGATTCCAGATGACAAACAAAAAGATGCCCAGGTGGTGAATAAACACATCCGGTAGCGAGCAGTAAACTTATTCTTTGAACTTACAAGCAGGATATCAAATACAAAGGTTATTTTATTTTAAAGCAAACCGACCCTGGAAACTGACCTTGGATTCTTTTAAGCATGCAGTATTTCTTTCATAATTTCTGCCAGACTGACGTTAAAAAGTTGCATTTCGTCAAATTAAGTGGGTCCGCATGTTACTTCGGACCGAAACTTATGCTCGACATAACCGGGTTATCGACTTAACAGAAGTCGAGATAAGCGGCGAAAAATAGCACGGGAACGGACCAAAATGCTCGACATATGCGGGTTGTCGAGATAACCGAGGTCGCGATAAGTGCATTTGACGGTAAATGTTTTCTAACTTATATATATGGGAAATATCTTTAGAGGCAAATAAATTTCTAACAGGTTAATAATCTAACATAAAGATGTTTTTACCTGGATGATTTTACTGTTACAAACATACTGAACTAAAGATGATATAGCTGAGAGCAGACTGAGTCAATTTCAAATGTAAAAGGTCATCCTATGTGGCTGAGTGATCTAGTGTGCTCACCTTTACTGATCACTGCTATCTCACCTGGGTTCAAGTCTCAGCCTTGGCCAACGTGGGTATGTGAGAAAGCTTTCAAGTAGCTAACTGGGGGTCTGTGGATCTTTCTAGGGTTTTCCCAGGTTCTTCCTTCACCAGTTATATTTGCTGCCATGTATAGCCCATCATGTGCTTAAAAGATGCATAACCCAAAACAATGACATCAACAATTGTAAACAAGCGAAATTATGTTATGACTTTAAGTGAAGACTACTCCTTTTTTATTTATAAATATTCTGTGTGAGTAGATAAGTCATGTGACTTGAAAAGAATGAAGACAAGATAATGTTGATAAATTTATATCTTATGTTTGAAGTAAAGTCTGAAAATATGTATTTTTTCAATGTATTTATGTCAGTAAGTATATTTTTGTCTTTGTGAATATGAGCTGTATTTATTATAGACTAGAGGACTAAATATGTGTTAGTGGTTAGTTAATTCACCAAAGCTACTATGTAAGCTTCAGAATGTCCCCCTTTTGTTGCCTGCACTCTCGTAAAGGTAAGACTTAAACACACATGTCATATTTTCTGTAATTCTACAGTTCAATACATAATGCTGTCAGAATTGCAAAACAAAAAAGAGTTATTCAGTAATCATAGTAAAAATTTATTAAACTTTTATTTGAGGACATTTTCATTGCTTGTGAATGAACTATATGCTTGAACATTTAATAGTAATACTTTGACTTTCATTCAGTTTGACATTTGTCAAAATATTTTTCAATTCTGAAACTTGAAAAGTTTGAAAAGAATTCAAACTTTTTAGACTGCATTGTAAATACTTAATTATATTTTTGTGATTCACTGAATTAAGTGATCACTCAGTTCTTAAAAAATGATAGGTCAGATCTGTAATATTGCTTAGCATTTATAAAGTGTCGAAATGCTAAATAATGTTTATAACTTTAAAATATGTTCAATTGCTGGGTAACACACCATCAGTTATTTTATGACAGGCAAAACGCTGAATAACAAACATTATTTTACAATATTCTGTGTTGCTACACAGTGACTCTCCCATAAAACCTAATAACTTTTTACAGTATGAAAGTTCACTTCCAAGTGAAAGATTTCTTACAGTGATGAAATATTCTGCGGTCAACAGTGCGTATAATGATGTTATCTGAAACACCCCATAAAGTCAACTTTTCAATACTTGTTTCATATCAGTGATTTTAGAATATTAATTATCACTGCAAAATGAATTCTCTACCTTTTATTGTATGGCGAACTTGTACTTTATTAAATTTGGAGCCTCAATATAAATTTGAAATTTTTATAGCGAGAAAGAGCTGTAAAAAAATGTCCAGGCTCATGACCAACATTTGCAAATTTTTGTTTCATCATTTCATAAAGGGCAATATTGAAAAACTCAGTGATAATTTAATTTGTTGTTTGAAGCTGTAATGAAAATTGTTTCGTATTTGTACCAGATTTTTAACTGAACTACTTTGAAAATATAACCACAATGCTCAGAAATTGGATGGACAGAAAAGTGTAGCAAGAAATACTTTTAGAATATACCACAATACCTTATAGCAATCTTTATTAGTCCCAGTGCTTACCACACAGAACATGAAATTATGAATTCATTGCAAAGTAAACTCCCTTAACATGAGTAATTTCTGTATTTTCCTAATACTCCTTCATAAATTTGGATCTAAGTTAATGAAAACTTAACTTATGATGCATTCAAGTACCTGCTGTGCTTTGAGAATGGAAATGAATTTTAAGAAATTTAACTTTTATTAATAATTTTTGTATGTAATGGATTTCAGAATAAGTTGGTAAAATTCTTATATCTAATTCATTTTCTTTACTTATGATTTTCTATAATGATAGGTTACTGCATTTGTATGGGAAAATATGAATACGAACTTTCTGAGTAATACTGCATAATCATGGGAGTGCAATATTAGTTGGAAAAGAGAGTTAATATATTCCCATACAAATGCAGTAACCTTTTTATTACATACTCATTTTGTTTTCCTCTGTAAGGCTTAATAGTAAAAAGAATACACTGCAAGAAATAAAGTAATTCAATTTATTCTGTATTCCAAAATAAATAAACAACCGTACATTCATCAGTACACAGTAAAAACATTACCATCTTCATACCATAGCCATGTGACCTTTGAACTTTATTACAAGCTCGACATGAGTTTTAAAAAAATTCTCATTTTGGTCTACTTAAAATTGAAATTTAGAGTCATACTGTGAATGAATGTACATTGAAACAACTTTTCCAGTCGGTCTGGAATGGATTCTGTTTCCTGTCGATCCAACTAAATTATGCTTTTCTGCTTGTGATGGACTGGATTTATTGGACGAGTCAATTCCATATGATGTACATGAGATTGGAGCAGTGGGGGGACCAATTTGGAATCTATGCAACTCTGTTTCTATTCTCTCATTGATTGTTTGGAATCATTATATTGGAAAATATTAATTCTTTTAATTGCAATTTTCAAAAAGTTGCTGTGGAATGTCACATTCATCTGCTGGAAATGTAGTTGAAATTACAGTACAATTCTGCAGTGTGAATCAAGTTTTGGAACCCATGATATGAGTCATGTACTTTAGATTTGCAGAACCTAGAAAGTACATTTTGAGGAAATTCATGATGCAAAATTTTAAGCATATTTTGCTACCATTCTTATTACCAGCTAAAGTAAACATGTTTATGCCCTCTCATTTGCTCTTCGTTGGAGGAACCCAGATAAGTATATGACCTTTAAGGCTTTTATCATTAGTTTACATCGAAAACATTATATACAAAATCTTAAACAGGGAAATTTGCAAAGCAGTCGCTGTGTGACAGTCTACTTGGCTGGTGGAAAAAAGACTTCTTTGTCGTCTTGGCTTATTGGCTCTGGGGCTCTTAGTTTTCTACCAAGACATTCAGTTGCATTTTTTTCTCAATTCAGTCTTTTGACTGACTTGTGGAATGGCACGTCTCTGATAGATATGCATGGGCCCTTGTCCTCATGCTTTTCTATGCTATTGTTATAGACCCTAGAGAGCACTGGTCAAAGTCTGAACCATTCTATTTGAGAAAAGTTACTAACATTTCTCCTAAATAACTGTTTGAATGATCAGAATGGTATTTTCACTACTGCGTCTCTCACATTTGTTATGCACATTGCAAATATAACATTCATTTTATGCTTGTTTGTAAGTTTCATTTGTGACTTGGTAAACTTGTGCACATCATTAACTTTATCAACTCTACTTTCCAATGGATGAAACAGCTTGTTTAGTTTATTAACAAACAAATATAACAAACCAAAAGCTAAATGTCTACTACATGAGTATACATGGTTTGTTTACAGAGTAGTTCCTAATAAACAATACTATTTTTAGACAAACAGATCATGTGGTATGAAGCCATTCAGCATTGAAAAATATTGCACAATTTTGAATATTGCACATGTTTGAATAATACTCGGAGTCCTTTCAGTTTACCTGTTTGTGTAGACTGCTAAATATAACTGTATTTTTTCAACGGTTGTATAACATGTCCTGCACTGCAAGATCTTGAATGAATGCTAAGAATTTCTTTAATACTTTTAATTTATTTTTTCATTGTCTTTCAAAATAAAATGTTAGCATTCATTCCAAATGTATTTGCATCACCTTTTTAAACATTTAATAAAATTTTATATTGTGCAAACATTTTTCATGTATTATTTGTATACCTGAAAATGAGTATCTTTCATTCAAATAGAGTCAGGTTCTGTTCATGAGGAAACGAA
>JAECUM010041022.1:0-27058 GCA_016617855.1 Megalonaias nervosa
CCTCTCCAATATCCTCTTGGGCTATAATAAACAGATTCCATTATAATAGTTATATAATTAATTACCAGCCCCTAGCACTAGTTTACCTTTCATAGCAGATTTTACTAGGAAGCTAGCAAGTTTTTCTCTGAGAGATTTATTTTTTAAAGAATTTAATGCGTGAATCAACTTCACATCCGCAATATGTCTTTGTTGTAAATCCTTGCTTTTATACGCAACATCATGAACATGACATGCTTGATCAATCGCATTTATTGGATTCTCTCCAGGTCTTGGTTGGTCTCGTTCATCAAGTCGGATAACAAGTCGAGTTCCAGGACCACAATAATTATATGTAGGAAGATGTTTCTCACCAGGGTATTTAGCCCATGGAGCTCCTGGTAATTTCCCTAATGAAGAAGCGATATCACCACCTGTCTTTGTCGATGAAATAAATTTATATTTTCTTGTGCCACATTTTACACATTTGCCTGTAATTGCAAGTCTTTTATTTTTTGTTGTTATTGTTGTTAATCCACTGGTATGGGTGGGTGCTCTGCATCGAACACAATATAAACTCATATTATTTATTATATGGATATAATTGACTTCTCAGCGACACGAAAACAAGAACCAGTAAGGCACCATCCAGCACTAACAAATTCTATTGGAATGATTATAATAGGCCCATCTGGATCTGGTAAGACACAATTATTACTTAATCTGATAATGCGATGGCTCAAGTGGGATAAACTATATTTAGTAGCACCATCTGTAGATGATCAACGATGTTATGAAGTACTTAAAGATTTTAATAAAAATGCAAAATTATTGGACGAAGACGGAAACGATATTATTATTTTATCACTGATATTGATGAAGCTCCATCTGTAGATGACCTAGATGGATTTATTAATAACCTCGTAGTATATGATGATGTGATGCTGGACAAACAATCAAATCCAGCTCGGATATTTTCCAGAGGCAGACATAAAAATACTGACGTGATTTATGTTACTCAGCGATATAGACAAATACGTAAAGTGATCAGAGACAACTGCAATATTTTAGTTGTGTTCAATGGAGTAGATAATTATACTTCACAAAATATTTATTATACTTCGGGTTCAGGGGATATGGGCATGATTAAATTTAAAAACTTCTTTTCAAAAGCACAAGCTATTCCGTTCGGATTTATGACAATAAATCTACATGACCCAAGATCTAGGTATCGTATAGGTCTGGATAAAATCTTCGGTTAATTACTACAGCAGCAGAGGAGGTGAACAACCAATATTGAGTGACCCGGCGAGTAAACGAAACACACCATAAAATAAAAACAAAGAGTCGGAGATAAAGTAACGAGATAAGCTAACCCAAATGGAGAAACTCTCGGTCAGTTAGAGGCTTTGGTTTAGCGTTATCGACATTATTTTCAGCCTTCGTAAGAACCCTTATTTTTTTTAGACAAATGACAATTCAGACAAGTGGTCTGTTCACCTCATCTGCTGCTGTTTGATATGATTATGATCCATACCGTGTATCTTTTATTCAATTTCATAGTAATCTGTTGATATGCTAGAGTTGTTATGTAATTTATTTCTTTAATTTTTCAGTTACTAGTTCATTGATAGAATTGACGGAATGCATGTAATCCAAATTTTCAGATGTGTAGGATTTCATAGGGATATATGAATTAATCCAAATTGCCAAATGTGTAGTATTTCATAGGGTTATATGAATTAATTTCCTTTTCCTGCTAGGATGATACTGTTTATCGTGAGTTAATGATAATTGCATATTTATATATTATTTTTGTAAAGTCCAAGAGGGAAGTCCGGAAAATATTTAAAGAGTTCGGGATAAAAAGATCAGAGGAAGTGTTTGGAATATAAGGGTCAGAGGAAGGACCAAGTATACACGTGGAAGACGTGGAATGCACGGTCAAGAGAGGAAGCGACGCTAGGTGATGCAAATCAGGCTTGGACATTGTGCTCTTTTCACAGCTCGTTACTATGATGAACGAATTCGTAATTGAATACTGCTCTTAAATTACATGAATGTAAATCAGCTGAATCAAAGTTGCCACTTTTTGTTTATGTACTAATTAAAATGCATTCTATTTTTATTGTTTAAATGGGCTCATATTGTATTATTTCTTCTCAATAGTCTCGCTCAGTTCTCTGTTAATGTTCTATCTATCCACTCACACTGGGCAATAAAATCGAGGGAGGTCATCTTCTAAAAAACGATCGCCAAATCTATTAACAATCCTTCTATGCCAAGAGGGCCAAACTCATTTTATATATATATATATAAGAAGATATATATATATATATATATATATATATATATATATATATATATATATATATATATATATATATATATATATATATATATATATATATATATATAACATTATCAAACAGAAAAGATAAGGACTATGGCGTATTTATAACTGGAAGTTTATATCCATGTTTCTCCGGCGACATATTTGAGATGAAAAATTTACGGTTGACGTGGCTTGATTCGCAGATATATCGACGATGCATCAATACTTTTGCTGTACCGATACACATATCGATACAAGAGGTGGAAATCGATATAAAACGATACTTAACACTATGCAACTTATTTTAATCTTCAGCTGTCGTCAGAATGTATTAGTCATTTACCCAGTTAATTTTTAAATTGAGAATTCATCTGAAAAAGATGTTGAAGGAACAGACACTAATTGTTTGCTCGTAAAACGAAAAGACTTGCAAATTGCCTGCCGTATACATATTAATGCAAAATTAAATGCTTCGTAATATTGCCCACACACACACACACCCCTCCAGCGCCAATTCCATGCTAATTATTTTATCCAGGCATAATGGAAAGCATAAAATAAAGAGTCCAAATGTGCTCGACGTGTACAATCAAGTACTTTACTTATTATTTTGTTGACCTCCCTGGTGGCCTAGTGGTTAGGGCGTTCGCCTCCGACGCGGGAGGTAGTGGGTTCAAACCCTGGCAGAGTCATACCAAAGACTAAAAAAATGGTACTAATAGCTGCCTCGCTAGGTGCTAAGCATTAAGAGATTAGTGTTAGGACTGGTCGGACTATTGTCAGGATAATGCGACTGGATGGGACATCATGCTACATGTTTGCTGCATGATGCCCACTATAAACTGCCACACCGCAGACAGCGATATGTTAAAGTTACGTTTTAAAAAAAGTCACACACACATTATTTTGTTAACCATTTTCTCACGAAATTTCTTTGCTTGTTTGTATCTTGTCTACTTTTGTCGAGTCTAAAAGCTACACTGCTGTTGTAACACGGTGCAATATGTTACACTGATCTCTGATTTTGGTTGTTGTTTTTTCCGGTCCAGGTAAACACTAGCCACCAGTCAGTAATTAACGTAGCTTATTCTCTGCGAGACAAAACAGGAACTTAAGGCAAAGGAACAGAGAATTGTTCTGTTAAGTAATTTATTTTTTACGGCGATGAGTGCGTGCGAATCGCGCAAATGTTTCATGAATTCACGCAGTATAGGGCGATAACTGCTGCATATTGACTGAATGTCGCACATACGAAAGTGTTCTTTGCGCAGTATATCATTTTTATTCAACCACTCATCCTTAAAGTGTTTTTTGCGTCATTTGTCCCGCCAACAAACGTATCGTAGCACTTGTCGCAACATCTGTTTTTCGGATAGGCAACTAATAATGCATCAGCTTGACATGAAAGGTAGTTTAACTAAATTTAATTAACACAAGCATCATGTCATACTTGCTTCAAGGACGTTTCACAGATGCGTCTTTAAAATACGAACTACCTAGAAAACCAAAAATGGATGATTCCCAGCGTGGTTCATCTTCAGGTCAGCAAATGCAGAAAAGGCAGAATACCAAGCCCAATTAAGCTACAGACAGTTTCGAAGTCTAATGCAATTTTAATTTCTTTTCGCAAAACAATTTGTCCCTGTGTGATCATGCGCTGCAAAACTACATATCCCTATCCGAGTTTAGACAAACTGAATAAATAAGGATGAACAGAAATTGAAACTAAGAAGTGGATATATTTATTGGATCAAAATACCTGTCTTTGGTGGATAAAGTAAGTCCTGCTTCTGATCAAATGTTTCACCCTTAAATGGCCTGAAATGTTCATTAAAAATCACTGACAATTATGATGTAGTCTGTTTAAAAGTATTTTAGTTGCCATTTCATGGATGAGAATGGCATAAAAAAAATAGATGCTAAGTATATTACATGCTAAATATATGTCTGTAATATGCATACTTGGAATAAAATCAGTAAATCACGCACAAGGGCAACATCTATCACTATCAGACCTCCTAAAGGTGGAAATGCCATCAAATTCATATATATCGATAATATGTCATTTTGTACCCTGTGTATTTTGAGTCGTATTGATACGCGGCACAGGTGTGTCGCTTCACCGATATTGATATTTGAAAAATAGTAATTTCATGGCATCGTAAACTTGAAATTGCTATTTGTTTCTTTGACTATAACAAAAACAGGAGTCACTCTAAAGGAAGTGGTGTTCTACTGGCCAACTTAGTTTCTCCCCAGTTATCAAAGATAAGACCATCTCTTTCTTTTAATTGCTTACTGTAGCAACTATCTCTGATATTCTTCAGTTATAACAATAGTTTCAAGATGGCTGTCACAGCAACCAAATTGGACTCAAGATCGACACTTTGTCATTTAAGACCAACAATATATCATTAGAAGTCTTGTCGGGATACAGCAAGAAATGTGCTACTTTAGCCTATGATAAATATTACTAGCCAATGTTTAGAACATAAAATAAAAATAAAAATGTGCTTGCTTTGAGTGAATAATGTATGTATTTCACTAAAATACTTTCATCCGCCCGATAAAACAGGTCTGTTATTCGCGCATTTCAAGAAAAATTATTATGGAAGACACTTCAATATGTGGGATAGGAGAGGAATTAATTTCATCTACTAATGGATCCAAAAACTAATATGACCACAGCATTTTAGAAGGAGTTAAATAATTTATTATGGCTAGAAAATGATATTGCAGCTTCTGTATTCCGTCTGCATGGCTGCCCGTGACACTAATTCTCGAGGAGGAAAGTATTAAACTATTTTAACTATGGCGAGAACTAAGCAAATTTCTCTCACGTCCACTGGGATTAATTGGTAAAGACCCTTTACTAACCACCTGCACAAATAAGAATACTTTCATTTTATACCCCAAAATGTACGATGAACCCATTATAAACATTTCAGAACTAGAAGTGAAAGGCCAATTGGCCAATATATCAGAAGCCCTCCAATAGTCCGAGAGGTTGAGACAAAGGTAACATATATCTACGTATTAGGCCTCCCCTTGGGAATTGAAAATGGAGAGATAGAAAATAAATTAGAGAAAAGCTAAGGATCAAGGTTAGAAAGAGCCGAATGGCAACAGTGTGGGGTTATCAGACTGTTAAGACTGGTATAAGAGTACTTGCTCTAGTAAAAGAGTATGCAGCCAAGATCCCCGTTTTCCTGTCTGATGGAATTTCTCTTAAAAATCTGGTACAGGGGCTACGAGAATGACCGGCTGTGCCCCAGGACTAAGCAGACGGGGCATGGCCCAAAAGAATGCAACAGTCCCGCCCCACCCCACCCAGCCCAGAGTACGTACGCTAATCAAATATGTAATAACTTCATCAACGTGGTAGAAGGAGTTGAGGGAGAAGTACAAATAGAAGGGGGCCATGGGCCTACAAACGCAGAAATAGACTAATTGATAGCACAGTGCATAAATACCCAAGCAAACAAACAACAAGATACGGGAAAAAGCACATAGGACAGTCAGGAAAGTGTTACACAGGCCCCGCCAATAAATACCATAGAAACATCTTCAGTCGAAGTAGCTAGCCCAACCATCCCTCATGGTGGGCAGACTTATAACATCCAAGTTCCCAGCATAGACAGATCCGCAATCTCAGATGGGGCGGAGAAAGACTCCAGTTCCAACAGAGAATTGGAGTGGGATGATTTTTAAGGAAAAGCTCCCCAAAAAAAAAAAAAACAAAAGACAGAAAGAGCCAAGAAATCACAAGCTGACACTTTAGAACAAGGCGAAAAACATATTAGCCAACGATAAATATTATTTAATACAGAAAGTGATGGTGGAGGAATGGAGCTCTTCCTCAGAAGGAGAAGAAGGGTGGGAGACGTCCACAGAGGACATCCCAGAGGAAGAATGGGTCATAGAGACAGGTCTCAAACCCCTGACATCCACTCCCGCCCAAAAAGAGAAAAAACAAATAAAAATAGAAAAGTGGTGAACTCGGGAGAATCCGTGCAAGTGGGTGACCCACCTCCCATCTCAGAACAGTCACAAAATGAAAAACCCCAAAACAGTGATTCCCCATAGAAAAAATCGCCATTCTAAGTTATAAAAAGAAAAAAAAAGGAAAAGAAAAGTTTGGAGACTGTCGGAAAACAAACGCAAACGGATTAAACAGACGGACAGAAATAAAATCTGACGGACTCAAGCGACGCTGAATTAATTAAGACAATAGACTGGGAAAAAACAGACAACATATCGAAAATGTACATGGAATCAACCGACAACAAGACAGATCAACAGAATCAGGAAAATTAGTGATGGATACAACGGAGAAAACAAACATGGAGACTGACGAAATCAAATCAAACATTTCAACAAGATGCTCTGGCCGACAATGACCAGAGTCAAATATAACAATTTAATAACTAATGTGATAACAATTGTAATTTGAATTAAAAAATGAATTTAAAAAAAATAAGCAAGACATAACGGCAGACAAACTAACTTGGGAGTAAAAATGGAGGAATGGGGTTAACGAAGAAAAATTCGGGAAATTAATAGAGGAAACTAAGGACTATGAAATAATAATGATTCTAGAAACGCAGAATAATATAACAAAGAAAATAAGAAGATATTAGGGGTAGGATAGCAACAATAATTCGAAACAATAAATTATATCGTGAGAGCAACTACATGTAGGGGATTACTTTAATTACGTTTAATCCATATAAAATTAAAAATACGCATTTCATCAACGTTTACTTTACTGCACAAAAAGTTAAGAAAAGACTTTCTTTTTAAATAGAAAACCTAACCACATATTTACAGGATATTGCAAAAGAAAAGTTTATAATGGGAGGAGATTGTAACTGAGTAGAAGACGATGTAGATAGGAAAACATATTTAGCACCAAACGATAAATTGCTTAGGGAGGATATGAAAGATTTTTAAAAAAACCCACAAACTATTTGATGGATATAGAAGATTAGACACTTTAAGGAAGGAATTTACGTATGAACATGGTGTAGACCAAGCCAGTAGGCTAGGGTACATAAAAGATTTTAGAATAACTGAGTGTAAAATATCAGACCATAAAATGGTTAATAAAGAAATAATAATGGAGAAAAAGAAAATGTGAAATGTTGGAAGAGGCGGGGCAAGGGAAATGAAATAAGAAAATATATGGGGAAAAGGAATATGAAGAAATTATTACAGAAGGATTGAGGAATTTTTTAGAGAAAGGCAACCAAGATATTGAAAATCAATGGGGTATTTTAAAACGGAAAATTGAAAAGAAAACTCTAAATTATTGTAAAATAAGCAGAGAGAAAATAAAATGAGAAACAAGAACTTAACAGATTTTTAGACTTGACTCAGATATATGAGGAAAAACAAAAAGCACAGAAACTTCTAAATGAAATGTTAGAGGAAGCAAAATGATGGAAGGAAATAAGAGCGGGGAAATATACAATACTTTACAAAAAGGCAAAGGGGTTATATAAGAGGGAAGAATTGAGAAAAGGATGGGGGAGAGTAGAGTCTGGGAAGTATAAGGGATGGAAATAATATTTATACACAAAATGATGATATATTGAAGTGTATCAAAGTACTATCAAGATGTATATACTTCTTAAAAAATCTGAAGCCCAAAAAGTCAAAATGACAAAGCGGAGCTAGCAGTTTTTGATAGGTGCACATTGAAAGTAAGGCCACGTTGTATTCTACATAACCCATTTTAAACCTATCAATAATACAAAAAAAATAAATTAAAAGGTCTTTTAATACTACATAATATATACAAGTCTTATTTAAATATCAGTATAACCAGTGTAAAAAAAAACCTGGGACATTCATTTTCTTCCTAAATCTAACCATATGCAAATTACAAAACTGCAGAGCACCGTATGTGCCTATAAATGTATAAACATTTGATGGCAGTTAACACGACAGCAGTAAAGTGCAATAAAATATTTGTATGTGATACAAACAAATTAATTACATTGATAAACATTTCAATGCGTTTAAACGTTTCGCAACTGCAAAATAGACAAAAATACTGTTTGACGTTTACATTCTTGAAACAAAATAATTACATCCAGAAACATGTTAGACTTTTAAAACTATTCTCTATTAAACGTGATCCTTTTATGTTTTGTCAAAACATTTTTCGACATACAAAATTGTCTGAAACATGTATGACTTTCTGACCAATATGGATGATTGACACAAAAGCTGATTCAAGAAATGTTTAAATCATTTGCAGCAAAGAAGAGGAAAACAACAACAGGAACAAAAATCAGTTCACGTGTGCTAAGCTAAACCGTGGTCGGATATGCGTCTAGTTACCACTATGACTCTTTGTGCACACGTAATTAGGTACTGCATTGAATAATTTGCTGCAGGTTGATTTAAAAATTGCAACCTATCAGTTTCATTTCGGATTTCAAAGCTGATATACCTCTGCAAAGTATTTGAAGAATCGTGGTTTAAGAAAGCGTGATTTATGTTAGGTGATGCAGGCACATTTCGAGGACTCAACAACTTTGATATTATATTATGAGTTCTGTCTTGAACTGGTAAGGGAATGATAATCTGTGATATACGAGGATTGCAGAATGGTCTGAATAATAATAGTAATAATAATAATAATAATAATGAATTGATTATACAGATCTAATTATGGAGACAAAGTCGGTGCGTATATAGTATAATTGCTTCATACACATTCGTACAGAAATATCTTCGGAAAAGCAGTAACAGATTCTATTCTACATTCATAGATTTGAGAAGGCATTACTATAATAAATAAAGAACCTTTATGTCATACATTTCAAAGACTGAAACTTAGTAGTCAGCAGCTACATATGATTAATGCTAATATATACATATAAAGGCTTGTGTTAGGATCACCAACAGATGGACAGGTGCCTTCAACAGTGCTTTTGGTGTACGCCAACGTTGCGTTATGTCGCCATACTCTTAACTTTTTAATAAGACCTTGAAAGTACATTTTCCACTTACAGCTTTAGTGCAGACAAAATAGGCTTTTCAAAACTCTTCGTTTTGTTATATGCATATGATTCAGTTACATTTGCTGAAACACAAATTATGATTCACATTGGCATTATGTTCGTTTGTGGGAAGACGTTGTTTAAGTTGATAGGAGCTCTGCATGGATTATTGATGAGGCATTTTGATGAGATCAGTATGCATAGTAGGTGAATATTCCTCAGTATAACTGACAATATTACGAAAACAATGGTGTCCAGAAGCTCCTCTTGATTGTGGGTGTTGTTTTAGGTCAGAATGATGGAGTGCCTGCGTGTGACTTCTGTCGGTCACTCTGCCACGCTGGTCCACAATGACATTATACATTTTCTGCATGTGTTGTAGCTCAATAATTTCCATGCAAATAATTGTTGCAAATGTGTAATTGTTGTGCAGGTGGCTGTTTGCCGGTTAGACGGTCATGAAGGTTTTAAGTGTTAACTATTATTTTATTTCTTAGATTTGATTGTGTTACGAGTCTAAAGAGAGAAAACAAACAGGGTTTGTAACATTCAAGAAATAACTTTTTTCCATAGAATACAAAGTGAACATTTAAAGAGAACTTAGCACGATGTTTGCTAGCCTACAGTTGTCAATTCTTTATATAGTAGTATAGGGTAAAATGTCAGAGCTGGTCATGTTAGTGAGATAACTTGATTGTTTTGATTATTATCATCATTATTTTGATGAATTAAAAGAAATGGTTCATGCTGTTTAATGCAGGCTATTCTTTATTTCTAACATTCAACTTGGAAATGGCACGTGTTGTTGTAGCATTCGGTGTTCTTTCTTTCTACACATTTCAATCTTTCAAAAGCAAAACTCATGTCCATTTATAGTGAGATCCCTTGTTCGACATATGACCCTGACTTTTAATAACAGCCTGCCAGACGTTCTTGAAGCAAAATGCAGTACTGGAAATTGGCTTGTAAATCCTATCATATGCTTTCTTTGGCAAAACGGGTGAGTGTTGGAATGCAGGAATGATTGCAATTCTATTATTGCAACTTCTAATGGGCTATTGTAATCAGGGGTTGCACACTTTGATCAGAAATCACAAGGGAGGGTGGTGGCTAATGTTGTTATTATGATGGTGTAAGACATTGATATAGATAAAACGTCACATAAAATTACATGCAAAGTGGGAATCAAAAGTACTCCGCAGAATTTACCGATATATAAAAAAGTCTTGATCAGTATCACGTGACCGTTTCTATCCATTCAGATTGCAGAAAATTCAGTCTATTCATAAGAATTGAAATTATAGAGACCTATTACATTTTCCTGTTTGTAAGACAAGACAAACGATTTGATAGCTCATTAATGGTTCATTATTCTCCATAATGAAATCAGACTTGGGTTTGTTTGACCCAACAAATGTGTTCTTTCCAATATATGATAATGTACTTGACCTCTAGAAAACATGAGCATTCGGAACATTTCTACCTTTATTCTGTTGCTTACTTTCTTATTTATAGCAATCAGAATGAACGTGCCCTTTTTTCTTGTAATATGACCACTCAGGAAGATATGAGGTTTCCTGATCAGTCTTATCAGAAGTTGAATTCTGACAAGTTGTGCTAGATTGAAATTTGTAGGTAATCGCATGAGTGTGTTCCTCGTACTGTATGTATGTACGTATGTATGTATGTATGTATGTATGTATGTATGTATGTATGTTACACTTCTTGCTCATAATTCTTGATGTGGATTATTCTGAGAATACTCAAATTGGTATCTTTCTTCTCGGTGTTTGAAGGCAACATCTTAAGATGGCCTGCATGATGTTAGGAATGTTGTGAATACTACTACTACTACTGCTACTACTACTACTACTACTACTACTACTACTACTACTACTACTGCTACTACTACTACTACTACTAATAATAATAATAATAATAATAATAATAATAATAATAATAATAACATTTAAGCTAGAAACCTGAGTACATAAATGTAAGGATCAAAGATCCCTAAGTAAATTTAGAACAAAACAAGTATATGCCTTTGCTGACATTACTTAGGTACATTTGTCAGCCTTCCAAGGCGTCATATTTAAACCATATAAAGACCACAAATTACTGACATGTATTACATTAGGTTGACATTAAAATAGTTTCCGAAGACGTTTAGATGAATCGTAACATCACGGAAGCTATTCTAACAGCACTCACAATTAAAGCTAATAAAGGTGAAAGACACCCGCAAAGAAGTAAGGGTTGTTCAGTTTGTAGATGTTATGGATACTTTATGTGGTGCAAAGATACTACATATGCTAATGAGGGAAATGTAATCTAAAGGTGTTCATATTGTGAACACTATATGGTATCATCCAACTTTAGGGTGAAGAAGATAAACTACTTATAGTTCACAGTAGCAAAAGCTTAATTATTGCAGCAGCAGGCAGGGCGAACAGACATCTGTCTGAATCGTCATTTGTCTAAAACATAAGGTTCCTACAGGGGCTGAAAAATAAGGTCAATAACGCTAAACCGAACCTCCTAGCTTTTATTATTACCATATAGTTTGAAGAAACGGATAGTAAATCGTTTTGGTTAGCTCATTTTTGTTATTTTATTTTTGACTTTTTTGTTTTTTATGTTATAATGCGTTTAGTTTACTCGCCGGTCACTCAATTTTTGTCGTTCACCCTGCCTGCTGCTGTAATTGACCAAAGATTTTATCTAGACCTATACGATATCTGGATCTTGGATCATGTAAATTTATTGCAATAAATCCAAACGGAACAGTTTGTGCTTGAGCAAAAACGTTTTTGAACTTCATCATATCCATATCCCCTGAACACCATGTATAATAAATATTCTGTAAAGTATAATTTTCTACTCCATTAAACATTACTAAAATATTGCAGTTGTCTCTGATCACTTTAGGTATTTGTGTATAACGCTGAGTGATATATATAACATCTGTATTCTTGTGTCTACCTCTGGAAAATATTCTAGCTGGATTTGATTGTCTGTCCAGCATAACGTCATCGTACACCACTAAATTATTAATAAATCCATCTAGGTCATCTACAGATGGAGCCTTATCAATATCGGTAAGAAAGTCAACCACATCATCACCGTTTTCATTCAGCAATTTTGCATTTTCATTAAAATCTTTAAGTACTTCGTAACAGTGTTGATCATCTACAGATGGTGCTACTAAATACAGTTTACTCCATTTTGACCATCGCATTATTAAATTTAGTAATAGTTGTGTTTTACCTGATCCAGATGGACCTATTATAATCATCCTTATCGAATTTAGTAATGCTGGATGATGCTTCACTGGTTCCTGTTTTCGTGTCGCCGAAAAATCAATTATATCCATATTATTAATATCATGGATTTATATTGTGTTCGATGTAGAGCATCTACACCCACTGCTGAATTAACTACAATAACAACGAAAAATAAACGACGTGCTCTGACAGGCAAATGCGTTAAATGTGGCACGAAGAAATACAAATTTGTCAAAACAAAGACAGGTGGAGATATTGCCGCTTCATTAAGGAAATTACCAGGAACTCCACGGGCTAAATACCCCGGTGAGAAACATCTTCCTGGATATAATTATTGCGGTCTCGGAACTCGACTTGATATCCGACTTGATGATCAAGATCAACCAAGATCAGGAGAGTATCCAATAAATAAGATTGATCAAGCGTGTCATGTTCATGACGTTGCCTATAAAAGTAAAGATTTACCACAAAGGCATCTCGCAGATGTAAAATTGATTCATGCGTTAAATTCTATACCTAATAAATCTGTCAGAGGAAAAACTCGCTAGTTTTCTAGTAAAATCTGCCATGAAAGGTAAAATAATGTTAGGGGCTAGTAATTAATTATATAACTATTATAATGGAGTCTGTTTATTATAGCCCAAGAGGATATTGGAGAGGTAGATCAGCTATTAGTAAACTTGCTGAAGCAGCAAAAGTTTCACGTTCTGTTGCTGCAGCATGGTTAGCACGACAGGCAATATGGCAAATTTATCTACCACCACCTAAAAAAATTCAGTATGTACATTTTGATTTCAGCGTCCCTAATGAGGTTCATCAAGCAGATATTTTATTTTTGCCACACGATACCATTAAAATTGTTAAACGTCAATCACGCACGTACAAATACGCATTAACTGTCGTTGATGTTGCAAGTAGATATAAAGAAGCTGAACCATTATCAACAAAGACAGCATCCGAAGTTGCATCTGCGTTTGAACGAATTTATCAACGAGGACCTTTGCGATGGCCACAGTTATTACAGGTTGATCCTGGCAAAGAATTTCTTGGTGCAGTATTATCGTTGATGAAGAAGCATAACGTTAAAATCAGACGAGGACATACTGAAATTCATCGTTATCAGGCAATCGTTGAACGATTTAATCGAACACTTGCTGAGCGGTTATTTGGATACCAATACGCAAAGGAAATATCTACTGACTTTAAGTCCGGTGAGAGATCTCGTGAATGGGTTACAAGGTTACCAAGTGTGATAGCTGCGTTAAATAACGAAATTACTCGTTCAACTTCCATGAAACCTTCTAATGCGATTACAAAAAAATATATACCCCGTAGCAATGACAGACAACAACCTCAACCAGTATTAGGTAATGTAACTGTAAGATATTTATACGAACCTGGCGAACTTGAAGGTGGTAAAAAAAGAGCAACCGATCCTATCTGGAGCGTGACTACACATACAATTTCTAGCGTGGTAAGATCCACTGGTAGACCTGCAATCTACAGACTAGATTCAACTGCTCCTCAACGTGGATTTGTACGTGAACAATTACAAGTAATTCCTAAAGACACACAATTACCACCACATGCAATTACATAACCAGAACCTCTACGTCGATTGCATTCAAGACAGGTCAGCATCACATTATCACGTATATGACCAAGATAACTATTAATTCTGTCTACGGTAAATTGTCTTGGATTATTATTCGAATATTGCCATAACATATTACAGTTACAGCTTGCACAATGATTATTCTGTCGTTGTTTTAGTGTTATAATAAATTCAGTATCAATATCAAAGTCATGATTATTTTTTTTGTCACATTGCTTATAACCAGATAGTTTTTTTCTTATTACGTCATTATTAACAGTTTGATTATTATTTTCTGTAAAATTCATAATAGCCCTATGCAGTTGATATATTCTTCTGACACGAGATACTGTCAGATAGACTAAATTTGACCATTCGATCCGATCATCTATAATCCAGATATTTGTATCAGAAATAGTTAATCCTTGTGACGAGTGAATAGTTATAGCGTACCCTAACGTCCACGGTGATTTATTCATACTCAGCGCATTCTCAACATTATTAATATCGACTAAAATAATATCGTTCAAGACAAGATTCTGTATTCCACCACCAGGAATTTCAACATCAATATTCTGTCGTCGAGTTTCTGCTGGGCGATAACACAAAGGTACAGATAGATCTGAAAACTTTTCTTTATGTAACAAAAATAATTTATCCTGTAGTTCATCACGAACTATCTTTCTACTTGCAACTATAAAAATCAGCGGGATTCCATAAACTCAGAAAATCATTCATAGAAGTCTCTGGAATTACTCCTCGTATTATTTCACATTGTACTCTGTCTGGTTGTAGTCTGATTAATCTTTTTAACTCCTTCAGCGGTTCATCAATAGCTCTATGGTCATCATTTATTTCTTCATAATAATCTACGTTATTCTTCAGCCATTCATGTGGAGACTGACCAATAAAGGGTGGTGGTTGACCATGATCACCACACGTTATTACAGCAGTATTCTTTGTCAATAACCAATCAAGAAATGTTTTTAATATTTCTAACGACACCGTGCATATCTCGTCCCATATAATATATTTAGGTATATATTTCTCACCCATCCGCTCAGGAGTTCATGTGTCTCCACACCATCTAAAGAAACTATGATATGTACATGATTTTACCCCTCGCTCTTTTATTTCTCTGGCGAGTTTATGTGTCGGTGTCAAAACAATTATATCTGAATTATTATTCATGAATAATTTAATCACACGCGTTGTTTTACCTGAACCACCGCATCCGTTAAGATAAACAGTTTTATGTCTAGCCACAGGATCATATACAGATGGTGCTGATGACTTTGATACTTGATTATTATTTTTGTAATATATTTCCTTAATTTCAAAGTCGGCAGATTCAGAATAACTAAGTATATTTTCTTGTTTCATTCTCCATGATCCCCATTCACCATTACCAAGTAGCGGTTTTAACAAATCTGTATATTTTTTATTTATATAAAACGAATCCGTTGCTATCCTGACAGCATCACGAGGAAATCTATTTATCATAGACAGTAGATTTATAGAAACATATGCCAACATAGATGATCTTAAATGAGTAAATTGTGGTGAGTCACCATCAAGATAACTCACAATTGTACCTAGTTTGGTTCCGTCTGACAAATCAGCATTACTCCGATTTATAAATGTGTTTTTTCCGTTGTATCGGCGATTATAAAATCGAGTTCAGCATCGTCCATAATCAATCTTGTACAGTGTCTTTTATGATCATATGCTCCTCCTTGAGTAAATTTACCAATTATCTTTCTACCAAGATCTTTTGCAAGTTTTTCATCGTGCTCGTCCCTGCATTTACGTATATTATTGGTAATTTTAATAATGTCATCTTCATTAAGATTAGGAAATTCTTTCCTGGCATCATCAATATTAAATCTATTTGGTTCTGGTAACCAAACTTGCTTTTGTGACCGATACGATATAATTGCCTCACTCACCTGTAAAGATATTAAAATTCCAACATCAAGCATATATCGCAATAGTACTATTGGAACCCAACATTTTTCTGAAAAATGTCTTCCAAACCAAGCATAAGTAATCGGATGGAGATTTTCTGCAAACTCAAATGATTCTACATGAGCAAATCCGGTTAAGTCAAAATCTGGTAAATGTCCGTTTATCGCAATTCTGGTCATCTCGTGTGATGGATGTCCAAATCTCTTAAAGTATTCAGAACATTCTCCGTATCCAAGAAAACTCCCGGGATAACATGCTAACATATCAACGGATATAACGTCATTATACTTATATTTAGTATTCCACAATCCACCGTGTCCATATTCTACGCAGCTTTTATGGATATCTTCAAGAAATTCCGATCATGTTGGTTTCCATAAATTTTTCTCCTGAGCGAAATGAGCCGCTACAGATGGAACTGTAAAACAATTATTTAATAATTGTCTAACTTTGACATCGCTGAAGTATATTTCAGCGCAAGATGTTCCATTTCTACATTAAGAGATTCTGTACGATAAATATCACCATTAGGCCGTACAAACTGATCGTAATAATCATATTCTGAACTTTTAAATAACCAAACGGATACAGGGTCACTTTTACTGATATTTTTGATAAAATGAAATATATGACCATCATAAAATGTAACCGTTCTGTCTCGTGGAAATATTGTTACTGCTGAGGTCCACGCATGCGAATTATGATCAATAATATCTATCGGAGCTCCTCTTGATTCATATTTTGATTTATATAAAATCTCTCCGGTTAACGTCTTCACCGTTATTGGAAATCTTAATTTCTTTTCTAGATCAGCAACATCTCTGATAGATGCTCCAGTATCTTTAACTGATTCTGCCCACGTATTTATTTTTTTACGTCGTAAATCTGTTAAACCATTACCACGTATCGCGTTTATGAAATGTTCTGTAACTCGTTCAGCTACACAGTTTATTCTTGACTCTGACAGTCTCATCGGCTTGAGATCATTGACGTCAGGTTTATTATTCAGCGGATATATTGCATATACAACCGCAGTAACTGGATATGCACGTTCATAATATAATTTGTCAACACCGGTTAGTATTCCGGGTTTAGATTTATTACTCAAAAGAACAATATTATTTCCTGACTGTATGCGGACTGGATCACGCTTGTCACGAATAATCCAAGTATTTTCTTCTGTATTTACAATAAATTTTATTAAAATAAAATATTTTTGATCATCAAGGTGATTAATAATTGCTTTTGCTCGTTTGTCATTCATCATATTAGTAACATTTCAAACTCTGAATGTTGACCAGACATGAGCAGCACCACTATTACGAAATTCCTTCTTGGCTTCACGGATACGTTCGGTTATATCCTCATTTGTTAAAGCTAGATCTTGCATCAAAGTACTAAATTTATATTCTGATAGTCTGTCAAGATCAAATCTAGCTCTTTTAGGTTCAATTGCCGATAATTCGTTCATATAATTAAGACAAATATTTAAATTAAAATTTTAGTATATATATAATGCTTGAAACAAAGAACAAATGTGCTTGGCTTAAAATTGGACATACTTCTCCTTGTAATAAATCGTGCGTGAACAAATACTGCGGAAATCATGCGCAAAGTATCAAAATGGAAGTACAGGACCAATACCATGTGTGCAATGTGGTGTTGGAGTCAGAGGAAAAACTCAATTGTGTTTAAAATGTGGCGGAAAAAAATACAGGGAATTAAAACGATATTATGACAAAAAAAATAATACATCGTCAGGTAAATCTCCAGCAGCAGAGAGGGTGAACCCTACAACTTTGTAGAGACCTTATTTTTGAAAATTAAGGGTTCCCTGAAGAAAAAAAACATTTTGTCTTAATAATGAAAACTTCTCTAATTGACCAGATTTTTTCACAATCTGGTCACGTGCGTATGTCATTCACCCTCTCTGCTGCTATAAATTAAACAGCCATATAGATATTATCAATAATGAGTATTGGAGAACCACACTCAGCTAAATTAGCTCGAGAGCGACTAAAGGCAATTAAAAAATATCTACCCGTTCGTGATTCTGTTAAGCAACAACTACAATCGCGTCAGGAATCTCAAGTTGAATTTGAAGAGGATACAAAACAATTATTTAAACCTATCACTGAGACCACTAAAGGTATTCAACCTGTGTTAGAGAAAACAGCTGAGGCTACAACTGCAACATAGAAGGTTATTGGAACATTACCAAACCAAATTAGGGAAGCTATAGAGTCTGCAGATAAAACACGCGCTGAAATTCAAGATGTTAAAAATATTGTCGAGGATCTCTCTAAACCAGAATTAAAAACTCGGTATTTTAATAAACAAGGCTATGAAGCAGTTATAACTGATCCTATTAGAGTTGCTGCGGCGGGATATCAGATTCGGAGTAATCTTCTAAAGCCAGAATTTTATAACACTCCAGAAAACGAGTGGAATGCTAGGGTATTTCGGGAGTACAAGGATATTTCACAAATTAGTAAAAAATATAAAGAAGAATATAATGATTTTGTTAATGAAGTTAATGAAATGAAAAAAAATGTTGGAATACCAGTTACATCATCAAAAAAGCAGAAATCTCGACGGCGGAGACAACCATCACCACCACAATTTGAATTACCACCACCACAATTTGAACCATCACCACAACGATCACTAAAAACACCATCGAAACCAAGTAAAAAAGCATCACGACAAAAAACACCAAAACCATTTGAGCAATCACAAAGTGATTATCCACAACAATCTGAACCACCATCACCACAACGATCACAACAATTACAACAAAAGCTACAACGAGAACAAGAACGACAAAAAATAATAAAACAACAACAAAAAAAAGAACTACAATTATTTAAAGAATCATTTGGTGATTACTCAGAATTAACACCATCACCACAAATCAGATTACCATCATCACAACAACCAAGAGAAGAGGAAGAAGAATATCAAGATCCCGGCGCAACTGGAAGTGGTCTAGGAAGTGGTCTTATTACTTGCCCCAATAACGTTCTTGCTGACGTCGATCGACTAGAAATTCTCATCGGAGGAAAAAGAGCTGGTAATAATTCCCCAGAAATCATTAATGAAGTAGCTGATATTTGCAAACGATTATTTAGTGGCGGCATCATGGATATTAATGTATATCGATCTCTCATTAATGAAATCAGTGACGATGTCACTTATGATTATTATAGTGACTAAGTATGTAATTAGTGATAAAAACAGTTAATAATAAAATGATCGTGCATGGTACTCAACGTGGGCCTACCATGGTCAGGGTAATAAACTCTCGATTACCTGTATACAGAGCAACCTACGGAGATGGACTAGGTGATGTTATTCAGGGTCTGTTTAGAAGGATAGCCCCAAAAGCAATACCGATTGCAAAGCAGCTAGGAATGAAAGCTATTGATGTTGTTCGTGAAAAGGGTATAGGCGCTGTTGGTAATCTCGCTAGCAAAGCATTCTCAGCAATTAAAGATAGACTATCACGATTAATACGCAGACCGACTCGACCTGTGAAATTACCTAGCACCGAAGTGATGCCCGCAAGTGTAAGTAAAATAATAAATCAAGCAGCTAATCAAAAACTAGCGGAGTTAGCTGATATCCCGATGTCGGAAAAGGAAAAAATATAACCGCTAGTCTGATAGCAGGAAGCGGTCTTCGAGTTAGACGAAGACGATAATAATAAAGATGTTTAAGCGCATATCTGACCCCGCGTTTGACATGGATGCACCAGTTCTCAAAGATGAGTCTGTGCGCGATTATCAGTATTATTCTTACGACGCACGAATTCCAGATCAGCGTGGACGAATCGAATTACAGGTTCAAGATACAAGTAGGTATTTTCTACCTGCTTTTATTGAAGTGGAAGGTGAAATTTTAAATAACGCTGTTCCTGCAGCACCAGTAGCATACGCCGCTGATGTTAGTGTCGGCTTTGTTAATAATGGTATTATGGCGTTGTTTGATAGCGCTACGTACATGATTGACGGAAAAAAATATTGAATCAATTCAGAAAGACGTCGATGTTGCCACGACAATACTAGGCCTTGCAAGATACAGCGACGATTACTCAAGATCAGCTGGTCCATCAATGATGTTCTCAAAAGATACAACTGATTCTCCAGAGTACAAACAATATGAAACAAGACGACCAAGAAATAATGCTAGAAACGCCGATGCGGATGTAGAGAATATGATTATTGATGTAGATACAGATTTCAACTTAGGATTTAGATCACGTCGAGTAATGTTAAGAGGCGATAGGAGAAGATTTTCATGTGCAATTCCACTGTCACATATCTTTGGATTCTGTAGAAATGTTAGAAAAGTCATTTTCGGAGCCAAACACACAGTTGTACTAGTACGAAAAGGCGATGATAATGATGCAATCTGGCGACTCCCCGGTACTGATCCTGGTATAGTAATACTAACAAAACTTTCCCTGTGGATGCCAGTGATGACTCCGTCAATATCTGAAGAAGATCGGTTGTTATCTTTTATGAGTCAAGGCGGTAAATCAACGTTATCATGGTTAACAATGACCACAGATGCTGTTCAGAGTGCAATTGATGGTTTATTTACATGGCAGATAGCTTCTCAACAAGGTGTTTCTGCACCAAGACATATATTTATTGCATTTCAAAATACTGCACGAATAAACGAACAAAATCTTAGTATTATGATATTTGACAATCTTGGTGTTTCTGAGGTTTCATTAAGGATAAATGGACACCAAGAACCATCCGAGGATATATTACTGAATTTTGAAAATAATCGTGTAGCACGTGCATATCATCGATTAATGTCGTTCATGGGTCGTGATCAAAATATTGATACTGGTTTACAAATATCGCAGCTAGATTTTACATCGCTGTATCCGATTTATTATTTTTCGCTAGAACATTTAGATTTAACCAGACAATCTGTTGTAGATATTCATTTTCGAGCTCGTGTAACTCGAGGGGTTATTGTTAATTACAGAGCAATTGCTGTTATACTCAGCGATAAATCTATGTTACTCGAGGGTGTTGGTGGACGAATGAGAGTTATTGATGCTCCGGTAGAAAATATGTAAAATATTTTCTAAACATGTAATTAGATCGTTCATAATATTAATAATGTCATATCATCACGTTAGTGTGAGTCTGACTCCTGGTCAGATTAAAAGACTGCAATCAGCATCAAAAAATAACTGTGGAATAAAAATATCGCTAAAACGAGAACAAATGACCGGTGCAAATAAACTATCGTTGACCGAACGTCAGTTTAAAAACTTCAATGATGCTAAAAAATCAAATAAAGGCGTCAAACTTAATCTTTCTGCGGGCGCCATCAAAGACATTGCTAAAACGGGTGGTATATTTCCACTTCTTGCAGCAACACCAGCATTAATAGCAGCTGCAGCACCAGCTGTTGCAAAAGCAGCTGCGCTAGGTGCTGTTGGAACAGCTGCTGGAATGGCGTTAAAGAAAGCAACCGGACAAGGAATCAAAAAAAAGGAAAGGGTCTAAGGTTACCAGGGACTCCACACTGGTACAGAAAAGGCCTAAGATTGCCAGGGACTCCACACTGGTACGGAAAAGGCCTAAGATTACCAGGGACAGTTTACTAATATCACCTATGTCCAATTTTGATTTACTTAATGCTGCTAAGCAATTAAAAATAAAAAATTTCAGAGGTGTTTTTATGCGCGATCAATTACCTACCGTTGCAATGCAACATGAAACCGGTATTATTAATCTCGATAAAAATTCTGGCCAGGGCACGCATTGGGTTGGATATGCAATTGATCCACGTGGAATTATTTATTTCGATTCGTATGGATTAGCACCACCAAAAGAATTTCTTCATTACGTTAGCAATAATACTACTCCAATCTGGTATTCAACGCTACCGACACAAAAAATAACTGATCCTCCAATATGCGGCCGTGAAACCCTCGCTATGCTTGATGTTGTATCAAAATCAACAGCACCGCCTCATAAAGTCGTACACGCGTTCACTACACTACGTCATAGTACTTAAACTGATATCAGTAAATATAATGGTAGATATTTATGGAAGATCCTCAGGTAGAGCTCAGAAGGTTGATTTATCTAAATATCCAACCATTGATCAGCTCAGAAATGAAATCGATGATTTATTAAATATAACGAGTGTGGATCAAAATGAAGTCGTCGTTTTTCAGGACAAACAAGGACGATTAAAAACGAGTAACATACAACTACTAGATGTTCTTGTACGAATTCCCAACGCGGTTGTTAATAATGTCGTTACTTTCACTGATCAAGGTAAAATACAGGATTCCGGTAAGTCGGTTAACGATTATGTTAAGAAAACTGGTAATGTGTTTACCGGTGACGTTATTATGTCAGGAAGAAAAATTACGTATCTTAGAGATCCAATCGCAGATACAGACGCAGCAACAAAAAAATACGTCGATGATCAAGAATCCAAATACGTGTCAGTGCGCGGTGGTATAATGCGTGCATTTCTCAACATGAATAGTAATGGTATTAATAATCTCAGAACACCAGAAACAGATTTCGACGCCGCAACGAAGAAATACGTCGACGATAAGGAAATTCCAATAACTACTTCATTAACGACTATCAATGATGGAATTGCTGCATTTAGAACTGAATATTTTAATCATGTACAAACATTTCTAAATTTTCGTAGAAATGTAAACAGAAATATTAATGATTTTTTTGGAACTCCACCAAATGTTATTATTAATCTCGCTGACATTAACGCAAGACTCAACGATATCATTAGTGGTATTCCTAACATTGTTCAAAAAACTAATTTCGTTAAAATTCCTCACAAGCAGATCATTAATATCGTGTACACAGTCGCATCAGGAAAGGCAACATGGTCGCAGGAAAATAACACTTTTAAACACACTGCAGTGGTAACTGGTGTATACAGATTATCTGTATTTAGTAGTGCAAAATTCAGTATATTTACCACATTTCCATGGCGTCATTCAACCGATGATTTTTCTGGAATTGTGTCTATAGTGTTAAATAAAGATACTGAAGAAACGTTTATGCTAATAGCGAATGATAAAAAATTAACCGCAGCGACTTATTGGTGGTGTATTGAGTTTGTAGCTGAAACTCCTCAGTTAGTTACCTAGATAAATATAATGAATCAAGAATCATTTATCGACGTTCAACGTCACAGATACGCTCAAGTATGTGAGTGTCAAACTAAACTAAAAAATATCATCGACGATTACACGATAAAGGTAAAAAAATATCGTCGTCGTATGGTCGTTATTGATATAATGGTATACTCGGTTTCTGCTGTTATTGCTGGAAGTGGATTATTATCATCAACGATAACGATGACAGCGCCTGCAGTTGTAACGATTATAGTTTCAACGGCAACAACATGCGCAGGTATTTTCAGTATTATCTCTAAAAAAATATCTACGTGTACGAATGATAAACTAAACGAGTATATAATGAAATTGCACACAGCAACAGCCGCATACACTCAATTATGCTCGTATATTTCATCGTATCTCAGTGATGGTAAAATATCCGATGAGGAGTTCGTAACGATAATGAAAACCTACGATGAAGCATTCATAGTGGAACGCGATGCGTTCTCTAGTGACGGAAAGATGGAGAATTAAATAATAACGATAATAATAATGTCAGAGTCGCGCGAACTATTACAGCAGATCGTAGCTAATACAACGCCGTCAAAAACTATGATGATATCATTAAGTTCAACTAATCCTGAATTTAGCGTTAATTTTCCGACTGCAATTCCAGCAAAGGAAATAGCATTAGCGCAATTACGAGTTTATTATAGTTGGCCTAATATTAGATCAAAACCGTTTGGTGGACAACAACCAAATAATTCACTGGTATTCGCGAATAAAAATAAACCGGATGGAACACCTGACTGGCAGGTTGTTGGAATTTCAACAGGCAGTTATCAAATGGAACAGATTAATGATGAGTTCCAACGCAGAATTAAATCTATCACGGGGAAAGAATCTAAAATAGCGATTACTGTTTATGAACCAACACTATCTGCGGTTATTGAAATAAATTCCCCTGATTATCTCGTAGATATTTATCAAAGTTCGATCAGATCAGTGTTAGGATGGCCTGATGTCGCACCTGTTTATAATGGAGTTTCAGAACCAAAACTAGAAGAATTTAAAACGAGTGAAGAAAAATTCATTAAAAATCCAGAATATCGAGAAGAATATCCATGGCATTATATATTTTTTAAATTTGATTCAAACAACGATATATATTACTTTACCGATTTTTACGGTAAAAGAATTCCCAAGATGACTAGATCAGTAATTAATGCTATCGTTACAGAGAGAGGGATAGATCGAAATATTGTTAATGTAGAATTTATTAAAGAATTTTTTGATTATTTTAAACCCGAATACGATAAAACGTTTAATGATTTAAGAAATTTACTTATTTCATTATCTCAACATTATGATCATAATGTCAAGCAGCAAATAATCGAGTCAATAAAACATTTAAATGGTATCTTATTCAATTTATACATCGCCAATCGAAGTATTATAAATATTGCGACTGATCTTAGTAGAATTGGTTACACAAGATCAAATATTAAACAAATATTTCTTGATCATTATAAAATAACAGAAAAAGATTTACAAACATTTGTTATACCAGATTTAAATAACGCTGAAATGAAGAAATCATTAAGTAATCTTATTGAAGAATATTATCCGGGAGTAATTGAATCGTGGAAAAAAATAGCCCCACCACCGGTTATATTAAAACACAATAACAACCCCTTTGGTGCCGGTAGACATATATCGCCAGGCATTGTAAACATAACAACAATTGCAATCAATCTGGTATGTGATGTTATTGAAGGTAGCTATCAGGTAGATCTTTCTAAATCTAGCCACCACAGTGGCACTGCGGAGCAAGGGTACATATTATTCAGTTTTAGCCCGATTGTTCCACCAGGCTGGCTAATTGTGGCAGAACCAATTAATCCCGTTTACCTGCGAGTTCATAATCCATTTCTGACAAGAATAAATTTCAAACGTACAGACCAAAATAATAGAATTCTGGACACGAGGAACGAATCTCTTAATATAAACCTGTATGTACGCTCATAGAACGTTTTTATCCGGATATTATTCTTTTGTTTACATAAAATCCGTGAACTGTGGCTGCATATTGATTATTCCATAACATGTGCGTGAAGTTATTTTAAGACCGCTATATATTATAACTAAATCAATATCCGCTGTTACGGCCCACGCATAGACTCAGTGTTATACAGAATTATATATATTTCGGAAACTAGAAATATAAAAATCTCATTTTAGACAGAAAATGTGGTTTTTGTTAAGAATATTGTATTTTTTAGGAATAACGATATGACTGACACATTGGTAAACACATGCTAACTTTTTCAATATGTTTTTATAACAAGGTCCGATAGCTCAGTTGATAGCGTGTAGAAACTCTCATCCGGAGGGTCACAGTTCGAAACCCAAGAAGGATAAATTATCTGCGGGGGGGGGGGCGATTTTATGCCAAAATTTATAATTTATTGGGGGCTCCAGCCACCCCCGTCTTCAGAGTACACCAATCCACTACGTCAACACGTGGTGGATTCACTTTTGTGAATAACCCATTGGTTGATCGTTATGGGTTGGTGTGCTACGTGAAGTCGGAATTTCATCATATCATCTCATTATCATCTCATCATCATATCATCTCATCAAAATATACAGCGGGGGGTGATATGAGGTCGTGACCTTGTGACTTCACTAAAGGGGTACCCCACACAGGGGCCATTCCAAAAGACACAATCGCAAACTAAAAATAAACTTAATGAGGTTCGGTCACAAAGACCAACAGCCTTTGAGTTCTTAGAGTTTCGGTTGCGGATATCTAGGAATTCTTGTAAGGCAACAATAAACAGAATCTGATTGGTCACAAAATATGACCTACACGTACAGACAACCCTCTGGGCCTCTAAAGTTTCGGTTACGGCTATTTAGGGGTCTCTTTGGGGGTAAATGTCTAAACAAAGATTCGGAACCTCATTAGGTTTATCTGATACAACTATGGAATGGTAGACCGAATGTCACCCCGCGCTGTATATTTTTGTTTATTTTTATATTAAATATAAAAATAAATATATATAATGAACCATGAAAACATCAATGATATTATCTGTGCTATTAAAACACTAAAACATAACGGAATAAAAATATCTGATAATCTCGACCCTCAGAAAATCATGTGCGATTTTGAAATACTGCAACAGAGAAAATTTGATAATAAATATACACTATCTTCAAACTACAGATTTATAAAATTAATTTTTCAATCCATGCTTGAATCACTAGCTATGGTAAACGACAATCAAATAAAGCTATTTGCACCTCTTGCACGTTCGATCGAAAATATTAAATCCGAACTGTCTCACGAGTACGAAAGAAAAAGATTGTGGATAATCGTGTAATGCAATTAAGAAAGATTATGCTATCTGATTCTGTAAAAAATGATAATGACGCTGAGAGCGATGAAGATGAACCCATGACAGAGTCAGTGACTGTAATTATGGCTAAACAAAATCCTTGGGAAAATTAACAGAGTCGAACTATTTGTTTTTGTAAGAATAGAGAGTTAGACATATTCAAATACTATTCGCTGATCATATGTTTTCGAAAATGCAGATCTAGTAATATTATCTGCAACGAATTTTACTGAAGGTGGTACTATGTCAAAATATTTGGCAGCAGAATTAATTGACTTGAACACAATTTCTTCACCATCTACATTTACAGATTTAACAGATCTTGCAAATCGTGCGCCACCAG
>JAECUM010041024.1:0-38896 GCA_016617855.1 Megalonaias nervosa
TATATATATATATATATGTGTGTGTGTGTGTGTGTTCGTAGAGGTATGTTCAAACAAATGGAGGCAATTTCTTGTCTTTTGTAACCCACACAATTCTTAGTACTACAAAACTAAAATGTTTCATTTAAACATACGTTGACAAAGACTGCCTGTATCTCTGTTCCACGTGCTTGACTCCATACGCGCAATGAGTGGGATACTTTCATTCTTCTTGTAACTATATCCTGTGCACTAGTAATCACATCGTTGGCCGATCATGCCTGCACACGTGCTTACAATTCTGCCCTAACTGAATTGCCGATGACAAGTACGAGCTGTAATGGACAATGTAATGGTGAAATAAACATGGTTCAAAATACCAAAAACGTAATTACAACCATTATTGACACAAAACTTAAATTTCACCATTGGAGCTAATACAATCATTTGTACAGTCCTGTGTATGCGGTAGCAATATTTAGTTAATATCACAAGTTACGTACTTGGAATTCCCCAATTAGTGATCTCTTTTTTCATATTTCGACCGGAAGATGAACATGGCATCAATGACGGGGTTGGTTTATGTGAGTGCGTGAATCAGGCCAATGTGTGCACTGCACTGTTTCTTGCACACTAGATCTGAGATTCCGTTTGTGTTTACCTGGTCATATGAGTATGCTGTTTTTCTGAGATTTATAATGCGCACGCATCTGCACTGCCAGTGCCGTCCTCCTCTGTTCAAAATATGTAGTTCCAATATGAATGAACCTCCTCCAAATGGACCAGTCCCGTGTGAGATCTTCCAACGATGCCATGTATAGCCTATCATGTGCTGAAAATTGGCGTTAAACCCTACAAGAACAACAAAAATAGGATACTTCCGATTGTTCGAAATATTTCCGAGCAAGAATACTATGGATTATAGTGAATGATAATAAATATTGAAGTGTTTCTGGGATGATTTCAGGGATCTTTAAAGTTTTGATTCTGACCACCCTGATACCACTTTCCCTCCTTCAGTTCGCCGTAGAGGATCCTCTTTGGTAGATGCTATTCTGATATAAAGGTATAGTGACCTGCCAATCTTAACTGGAATTTCATCATTAGATGAGGATACTTGGACCGCCTGCTCGACTGAGAACCCCACTATCAGAAACACTGTTCTGACATCTTACGTTCATTAATTTCCTCGGGTAGACCATGCAAAAATGGCTCATCGTCTTGGCACGATGTATGTACATTATCCAAGTTTCGCAAATATACAGCAGGGTAACCAACACAATGTCTTTGATGCTTCCTCTGTAGATCGATGCCTATGCTCTTCCGTACATACGATCGTAGTATGCCAAAATACAAGCTTTCGTAGCAATTCTGACATTGGTTTTATCATTGATGTGGACTGCAGATATATGTGAACTTGTCCACTCTCTAAGGGTTTGGCTGTTTTTAATGATGGTAGGCTGTACATAAGGCATTTCTGGTACAGATTGGTGCAAAAGTTATGTCTCTTTGGTACTTATTGCGACACTGAAATTGTTAAGAGCTGAAGAGAAACGCTCCATACTGCGTTGCGCGTGAGACTGAAACTTTGCATTGATGGAACCCTCATCAGCATGTAGGAGATCACGATCAGTCACTTCATGTGACATCGTCATTTACTATAGTTTTATAAGATTAAAACGGCTTGCATTTAGCCCTGTATCTGATGTCAATCGTAATGTTATTGCCACTGAAGTCGGCGGTAAGCATGGAGTAGACTAACCGTTAATTAACAACACATATTTAGTTAAAGTGGAAAACATGCTTCAGTTTCATTTCTAATTTCAGCTTAACTTTATATTATTGGAAGGTATCATTCATTCAAGCAATTCCAACTTTTAATCAAAATAGTAGACACATACATGTACAACTACTGAAGATTAAAAATATTTTATTAACCAATTTCTAGTTTCCGTTGATTTGACATTCAACTTCGGTCACTGCATTCCTCCTTGTGTAACTGCACTCATGTGTATTCTTGAATATGATCGCAACAACTGAGTTACAGTTTACCTTTTCACGTGTGCAAGCAAATCAAAATATGTCAGTTGTTGTCAAGGTAAATTATGTGTTTAATGATCTCTCGTACAGGTTTGGAAACTCGTTAAATTTAGTACAAGATTAAAATGTATACTCTTGTAAGTCTACTATTTGAGTTTAAAACATTTACAAACGTATACTCATTAAATTCCAATATTTTAAAAATACACTCGTCAATGTTTATACAGTTTTAAAACTATACTCTTTGACAATTACAATTACAATGCCATAATATTTAAGTCTGGTACAGCTTTAAAATTATACTCTTTGTGTTTAGTACAATTGTTAAAGCATACAGTTTTAAGTTTAGTAGTTCTAATTGTATTCTATTTAAGTGTAGCACAGTTGGAAATAATTCTCCTAAAGACAACTACAGTATTCATAGAAAGCAATGCTTAACACTGTGCCGAGTTAAACGTAAGAAATAATGTTAAGAAAAAGTAGGCAGGATGTTAAGATGCCATCCTGCGTTACTGCCGTAAGAGCTAAGGGAAGAAAGGATGATTTTTTTTCCCACCATTTATCATTTTCAACATTCTTGCTACCGGGAAATGTATCATTAGAGACGAAATTGTTACACATCTAACCCTAGTCTCTGTTGGTGATATTAACAGGGGTCGAAGGGTGTTAACAGTTCGAATCACAAGTCAAAAGAACGAAAGGCAGATGGACATACGCTCCTACACAAGGATCTTCTGGTGTGTAAGTTTCACCATTACAGAGAACTTTATCTACACCTGGTCTTGCTTTATAACCTTGCTTGCAAGTAAAGGTACATTTGCTTCATTGTACACGTTGGCAATGGGAGGACACAATAATTTGACTGAGTATATCCGGACAGTGAGGAACTAAAAGGAAACATATATATTCTATACAAAACAATCTTTGAAGTATTTTGTAGTTTTTGATCTAGTGATCGTCATCATGGAATATCACAATAATTTAAGTCCTATTGAACATATCAGTTTGTGTCCGGGTATAAACGCACAGCACGAGAACTGAAATGTATGTCTTATATGACAGTACATGGCATCCAATAGACACATGCAAACGTGCATTATATCTATATGTTGCACTTTAAAATATGAGCCCTTTAAAGTATATATATATATATATATATATATATATATATATATATATATATATATATATATATATATATAACGTCAACTCTGTCGAGAATTCAGTTGAGATTCATGTAACGTCCTATAAACTACGGAATAATCAACGAAATGTATGTCTTATATGACAGTACATGGCATCCAATAGACACATGCAAACGTGCATTATATCTATATGTTGCACTTTAAAATATGAGCCCTTTAAAGTATATATATATATATATATATATATATATATATATATATATATATATATATATATATATATATATATAAAACGAAGAAACGTCAACTCTGTCGAGAATTCAGTTGAGATTCATGTAACGTCCTATAAACTACGGAATAATCAACGATCGTTTATACATTCTGGGCTACGTTCGTATCTTCATCACGTCAAGGCAGCTACATTGTCTTGGGTTACATTAGACGGATTCATATTAAAATGGAATGAATTCATGGTCAAGTTTCTCTCGTGCGATATTGTATTACATGACTTGATAGCATTGTTGAAAAATGTATGACGCAAAGGAGACAAATTCACTAACATCTAATGTTTTCGCCTTTGATATCACACAAATAAATACAGAAACTATTATCTGCAATATGACAAGTATTACTGAATCCAGAATCAAGCTAGAGATGAAAAAGCTACCTGTACATAATGTTTGAAGATCCTCTGCCCAGCCTTCCAGCAAACAGTTCAGTCTTTGTACCGTATTTAATTTAACAAATTCACTGTTACTCTCAAAGCCACATTGTATGCCCACTACAGCGGAACATATTTGCCCATTAGTCCCGTTAAGGAGAACTCCATTTGGAATCTCCTTTGCACAAGTGATCTCTGAAAATCAGTATGCGAGACTACGTAAAATCTCGGTGTCTCTGATTATATGCTACTAGTACAGTCGTATTCAGCATTTCAACAGATTTATGAAATTCAAATTCAATCACTACGGTGTACAACACAACCATGAAGCATTTAATTATAAAGCATAGTGCTTGAATATTAACTGAGCAATATATAACAAGGAAAGGATATTAGCTTAGAGTTCTCGGTATTGTATTTAACAAAAACAGAACTAACAAGGAATCGTGAAAGTCTAACATGCATGTTACAGGTGTGATATATATATATATATATATATATATATATATATATATATATATATATATATATATGTGTGTGTGTGTGTGTGTGTGTGTGTGTGTGTGTGTGTATGTGTGTGTGCGTGCGTGTGAGTGTATTGCACATATCCTCAAGTTTTCGGATGGAATGTTTTCGTATTTAGCACTGCACAAAGTCCTGAATACAATTAAAAAGAAACTGTTTTATATAAACATACGTTGACAAAGTCTGTCAGTATCTGTTCTCCACATGCCTGACTCCATGCATTCCATTCATGTTATATTTTCATTCTTCTTGTAACCATATCCCGTGCATTCGTAATCACATTGCTGACCAAGCATACCTGCGCACGTGCTTACAATTCTACCCTGACTGAATTGCTTAGAACAATTAACAACTGAATTGGACAATTTAAAGATACAATAACACAATGATGAGAATTGTAAGGACATTTCTTCTTGTTTGTAATTTTTTTTTAGCAATACGTTATTTAGCAATATTCGGTAGAAGGTTAAATTTAATCTTTGAATTTCTATTTTGATTTGTACACTCTTGTGAATATTGAAACAATATATTCAATAAAGTTTACAAGTTTTGTACTTGGAATTCCCCTTATAGTGTATGTTTTTTATTAATTGCATAGATAAGACCGAAGACATATTGCAATTTGTGTTTATACAGTTTTTAGCTTTACTTCTTACATTTGTAGCTGTCATTCATTTAAGCAATAATTTCGACAATTCCTAGTCATCATCTAAATAGGAGCATAAGTATGTCTACTTACGTTTACAAAGATTATCTGTGCTAACTAATTTCCAGTTCCCGTTGATTTGACATTTCGCTTCCATCACTGCAGCGTTCCTTGTGTAACCATAGTTACATGTATAATTACAGGACGTCTCAATTGAAAAGTTACAATTCACCCATTTCCCATTTGCTAGTGAAGCAGGGCATTTAATCTCTGATAAAGCAAAACATGCGTATTTTCATATTTTGTACAGATTTAAATAGAAGTATCGTTTAGCTTGTACAGTTTGAGTAGGATATCTTGAAGGTCAGAAGTTTTAAATTTATGTGTACGGCTATTACAGTTTTAAAGGCCATTATTAAGAAAGTGATAGTTTTCGTATATAGTAACGTATAACATTTGCTTCGACCTAAGTTTTGTGAAATCAACTTCATAAAAAGACAAACTAGGATACGTCTCCTCCAAACGTCCTGATAGTAGTGGGGATGAAACATTTGTAAAACAAATTATAGAAAGTTACATAATGAAAATTAATATGTATGTAACCACACACAGCTTACTTTCTACAAGTTAAAGTTATGTTAGTAAGCAAATTGTTGCATATCCAATCCAAAATCAGTATTACTTTTAACAGTGGATCAAGACTTCTAAAATGGATCAATCACACGCCGAAAAAACTGAAGACAGCTGGTCATACGCACCTTCACATGGATATTCCGGTGTGCTCATCAGGTCAGAGGTGATGTTGACAATTTTTAACTTTCTAGCGGGACAGTAGATGAGTATAATAAGATAGAAAATCAAGAAAGGAGACCAAGACAAGAAGAAATGAAGCGTCAACATGAAAAATCTAGAGAAGAAATAAGAAAATCAGAAGAATGAACTAGATCTGAAAAAGGAAATAGAAAGAAGGGGTTACATGGTCATATGAACTGTAGCAGCGCGCCGGAACCACAATCAGTATCGAGCGACGAACCACCTGAAGGAGTGACCGGAAGTGACCTTGCCACTCGCGATCGACGTCGTAAAAAACAAACCTCCCCGGTGATTCAAGATAAACGGTTCCCAAATAACATCCTAGCTGATGTTGATCGACGGGAAATTTGTATTGATGCAAGACGAGCCGGCGAAAATTCCCAAGAAATAATCAGTGAAGCAGCTGTTGTTTGTCAACATTTATTTACTGGTGCCGTCATGGACAGTGGCGTCTATTGGGCACTGATCGAGGAAATTACCGACAATTACGAAACTGATTGGTTAGTTAGACCAGAAATGACAAAATGACATGATTATATACAATGCCCAACGTGGAATTGAAAATGTCAGGCTGATAAATTCACGATTACCGGTTTATAGCGCGATCTACGAAGATGAACTCGGCGATATTATGGAAGATTTATTTAGAAGGATAGCCCCAAAAGCTATCCCGATTGCAAAACAATTAGGTATGAAAGCCATCAAAGTTGTTCATGATAAGGATATTGGCACTATTGGTGATGTTGCTAGTAAAGTATATCCAGCGATCAAAGACAGACTCGTACGATTAGTATGACGAGAACCACAGCCGGCAAAACTGCCCAGCACCGAAGTGATGCCAACAAGTGTCAGTAAGACAATAAATCGAGCTGCAAAGAACTAGCTGGCAGGCCATCTCCGACAAAACAAGCCGCAGATGAGATCGAAAAAATATAACCGCAAACATAAGAGCCGGTAGTGGTCTGGCTCGTCGTCGTCTGTGATATTGATCAGTGTTAGAACATCGTTTTCAACAACAACGAATACAATAAAATGTTCAAGCGTGTATCTGATTCTGCATTTGACATGGATGCACTAGTACTCAAGGATGAGTCTGTGCGTGATTATCAATATTATTGTTACGATGCATGAGAACCAAACCAACGTGGACAAATCGAACAAGTCCAAGATACATCCAAGTATTTCTTGCCCGCTGAGGCATTTATTGAAGTCCAGGGTGGACATTTGAGAGAGAACAATAATCCAAACGCTGCAGATGACAATTGTGGATTCGTTAATAATGATATTATGGCGTTATTTAAAAATTCTGTGTACATGATTGTTAGTAGACAAATCGAAGTATGTCACAATGACGTCGATGTTGCTACGATGATACTCGGTCTTGCAAGATGTTCCGATAATTATCGTTCAAAGTACTGATTACAATCGCCTAGTCCTAGAAATGCCTCATGGCAGAAAGCAATGTTGTCAACCGAGATCATGTCGACGGATATACATTTTGTGTTCCAGAGACCATCATGTCCAAACTAGACACAAAGCCTTGATATATCCTCGTGAAATACTATTGGTGTTGGACGCCATGAATTTTTTGTTGTACTATATGAGAAAAAACATACAATTTGGTAAAACAGTTATTGAGTAATTGTTCACTATCGCCGTCATATGTTACCGCAGTCTCTTTCATCGCACGTTGGAGTGATTCCTTTTAATAAAGTATACCAGACAGTAGCACAAATTGATCGAATGTTGATTCATCTGCGGAAGATGTATCTGCTGCAGATAAATCTTCCTCGTCACTGTGAAATAGCTAGATAGATATAGGGTCACGCGCACTAATATTGTAAATCTGAAAAATATCGCCTTTATAAAATCGTTTTGTTCTTTCCAGCGGAAACTTTGTTACGGATTCAGTCCAGGCGTGACTGTTATGATCGAATATCGCTGTTGGGGCGATCTTACTACGATAGTTGCCGACATTATACAAAATATCGTTTGTAATTGTTTTTACCACGATTGGAAACTTCAGTCATTTATTTCAGCCCCTTCGATAAGAGAGTTTTCCCACTGTGTTATTGTTTTATTATCGATTTGTAAACGAGTTTCCACGTCTCGGGTTAATAAAATGTTCTCTGAAATGCTGAGCCATACGATTCAACGTGCCTGTTCTCATTGGGGTAAGATCACTAATATCAGGATCGTTTAAATGGTATTGTACATAAACAAGAGCGGATGATCGATACGCGTTATTGTAATATGGTTTGTCTATTCCGGTAAACGTGCCTAGTTTTGGAGCTTTTATTTATTGTGACAACGCTCTTATGTTGTTGTGACTCCTTAACAGGGTCGAGCTTATAACTAATAACCAAAGCTGGGCCATTTTCGCTGACATTTTCGACAATAAAATTATTCTAAATATGTACTTGCTGTCTTTAACAAGATTATCAATAATAGTCATGGACAGCGCCATCTTGCGCAAACACATATTTGGCCATTCTGATAAACTCCTGTAACTGCAGCTCAAATGGTGGACGCTTTTTGTTTTTGGTTAATCTGTCAAAGTCAAATCTAGTTGTGTGTTGTGTTTCAATCGCAGAAAATCTTTTATGTTCTTGACGAGAAAACTTGTCCCTTCTTTTCTTTCGTCGATCTGCGATAATCTCCCAATTTTACTCTAGGTTAATAATTCATTTATTTCGTTTCGTAAATTCTTTTGTGCAATTTTCGACCATGCGACAAACTGGTAGAAGTAAAAAGACTTCTCGACCTCTTAAATCAATTTATCTGTAAACCGGAGAAATAAGGAAATTTTCTTCATTGTCAGCTGCAGGAAAATATTTTCACACTAATCCAAATTCAGTTCAGTTTGTCGCAAATGGTATTTATAAATCAGCTTTGTCAAAGTTGTTTAACCAAAAAATAAAATTTTAGTATGCCCAGTAACGTAATGTATTTTTTGGCATCAGTGAATTGCCGGAATTCCAATTCGACACTCAATTTAGATATTGCCCCCGGCAACGTGTCATACCTGTAATAAATTGATCGCTAATAATAGCACGCTGGGTTTCCCAGCCTCAGGCAAAAATCAATACTTGTGATAATAGAACTGAAAATGCGCAAATACTTAATGAATTTTATGTTATATGAGTTTACACTAATTTTTGATCTGTGAGTGTGAACGTACCTGTGATTCTCTGTGAACAGCACTGCTGTTATAGTTCATGTAAATTATTTAAGCCGTGTATTCTTAATGGAGACAGTGGCCGAGTTGTTGGCGTGTACGGACAATCTTTCGATCAACCTGTGTTAACTTACCTTACGTGTTCGATTCCCAAGAGCACGACTGACATATTCTCGGCGTTTAAAAAAAATATTAAAGGATGGGGGTGCCTGCGATGCATTGAAAAAAGACGAAATATCCTTGATAGTAAAACTTAACCCATGTGCACGTTCCTGGGCCCCTCCGAAACCAAAATATGTGGGTGTTCATTTTACAGCATCCGGGGTTCATTTGTGTGTGTGTGTGTGTGTGTGTGTGTGTGTGTGTGTGTGTGTGTGTGTATTGTGTGTGTGTTTGTGCTTGAGTACAGAATTGAAAAACCCTCTGAATCTCTAACATTTAGTTCCACATTTGTAGCGAATCACGCGACAAGAAAAAAAAAAAACAAAAAAAAAACAAAAAAAAAAAACAAAACAAAAAACCCCAAAACAAAATAACAAAAGCATTCAACAGATCTTCAACGTCAATCAACCTGGTCGCAATCATTCCTTTGTGCTAGCATACATTAATAAATCAACATTACCGCAGATAAAATTGACATCCGCACAATGGAGACTTTATTGTAGTGGTGGGAGTCCCCCCTTCATGGACAGTACCCCGGATTATATAAAAGCCTCGGATTGGCCTTTGGACAGATAATGAGTCAACGTAACGCGTCTAAAATAGCAATTTCTTTTTAGCACCCATTTTGCAAAATGGGACGTTGAAGTCCCTCCCTCCCCCAAAGTCGGCCGCGTATTTTTTTTTGGGGGGGGATCGGTCTCTCACACAGGCATCGGACTGGCATTCGGATAGTTTAATGAGTCAACGTCACTTGGTGAAAACATAACATTTCTTTTAGCTTCAGAATGTGAAACGAAGCATTGAATGGCGCCCCCCCCCCCCACGTCGGCCGCACTTTTTTGGGTTGCCCCCCCCCCCGCTGCTTTCCCCATGATACCTAAAAGGCATAATTGCAACCAAGTTCAAAAACTAGAGTCAGGACGAACCATAATCTACCTTCCTTACTAATTATAAAATAGTTGGGAAAATATCACATATATACAGCATTTGTATATCTTGTATCTATGTTGTGATCGTGAACGTGGAAAGGGACTAATAGCAGATTGTGGTGGTCACGATAGTACTTACTACTAAAACTAAAATTTGACTATTATTGTTTCAGCATTAAAAATTCAAATCGAGACGATTTAAACTATTTTGAAGATTTCTCTTCTGAAACGAATATCAACATACTTAGCTCTAGTAGTAATAGAAGAAAAAGAAGAAGAAGTGCCAGTAGTAGTAGTATGGTAGATGGAGGCAGTAGAAGAATAAATATTTTGCAGAATCACACAAGAACTGAATTGCTAAAGACGTTCAATTTTAATAATACCTTGTCGTCATTGTATGTGAAAATAATCAGGCAAAGTCAGACTTTTGTAAACAAGGTCCGTCAAAATTATTACAATAAATAGATCATTTCAGAAAACAGTATCATCAATCGATAGCAGAAGCCTTATAGCAAATATTGAGAATCTATATGTATAAACGTTTCATGGTAAAATAAATTATCACATATCAAATAAATCTAGTAAAACGTGTACAAGTTCTGGGCCATTGGTAGAATCGTATAATATATATATATATATATATATATATATATATATATATATATATATATATATATATATATATATATATATATATATATGAAAGAAACATCAATCTTACATTTTATATGAAAATTAATTGTAGATGCAAAAATTTTATGTGTGAGTGTGTTTGTAGCGTAGCTTTAACAATTCTTCAGGCATATAGCTACGATGTCTGTAGTGCGAGAGTGGTTATGTTTTTTCCGTATCAGAAACATTTCATATTAAGAAGAAAATAGCATATTGGCAAAGCACCGACACGCATAATTATGTATGTCACTCAAACCGAATGCAATGTAATCCATACGGACATACCTAAATACTATCGCAAACAACTGTGCGTCGACCAAACTGCACTGGCAGTAGAATTTTCGGTCCTAATGACCGTGGTTTGTATGACTGCCGCTCACAACATTCTTAAAGACCCATAAACAACATCCATTAAATATTCACATTCCAACTAAGTGTGAACAAATATTCAACTTGGACAAGTATCGACGTGAAATATTTTTATATTGTTGTATGAACTATGATAATGAGCAGCTCCATTTTACCTCTGTTCTGGAGATAGATCAATTAATATTTTACTTACAAACGCATACGTGTTAGGAATTTCTATTTCAACGAAACGTCTTCGAACATGCGTGCCGCATGACTTTAAAATGTGTACTTTTAATCACACGGTTTATTATATTGCTCACATAAATCTAGCATACTTGACAGTGTGAAACACTGAATTTCCCATACCACTTTTCATCCAATTCACTATGCTCACATGTGGTGGGTGTTTCGATAAGGCTGAAAGTAACATATACCTGACAGACAGAAACTATCGCCTTTTACCATTTGAACAGAAATGAGAAAAGAGAGGTAAGAAAAGAATGGTTCGTGTATTTCATATGTTATTGACAACAGCTTTCTTTCTGATCAGCAAAATATGCATTTCAAGATTACGTGAAGATGCAATTTCTCAAAGAGAGAACTGGAACATGCACTATCTCATAATTGCATACTTCAATTGTGAACGTAGCAAATGTAAAAAGCACACGTTAATGAATAGACACGCAATCGGCAAGTCTACCAGCATAATATATTTAAAGGCCAAAGACGTGATCTAGTGCAAATGAAGTTTAATATTATCATTTTTATGGTATTATATTTATCCGTTGATTCAATTTTTCCTCGTTGTATTGGCGTTTCATTATTTCCACTAGGTCGGTTGGTTTACATTAGTAATACACAACAAATATGAAGGAACACATTAGGATACACTGAACTTAGGAAAGCTAATATGCAGGCTATGTTAAATATGGAGTATTGTTTAATGTTTATGGTGAAACAGAATTATAGTAATTGTGGTCAGAGACCACTTTACTCGATGAATGCTCTTTAGTCGAAGGGAGATAACTCCTAAGGTATTAAACAGAGCACACCTTAAAATATCCTGCCTCAAAATTAAGATGGTATATCTAGTCAAATTTCACGAGTTACTTATCATATAATTCCAAAACATTAAGTCTGATCATCTTTTTAAGTTGAATGATTACAGTTTCATTCAGTTGATATTATTGCAGAGTGAATTATATATATTTATACCAAGGTGATAGCTATTGCGTAAATTATTTGGACTGACGCATGTGTAGTAAAGTGCATGTTACAAAGCATAAATAATAGTAATAATATGATGTACAGTCCATATGACATATGTATCACTGATGTCATATATGGCATCAAATACGAGTAATTGGTTATATCGTTCTGGAAATCAAGTTATAAATAATAGATAATTGGTTGCTGCATTGTATTGATATAAAATATTTCGTTACTGGGTGGATGCTGGATAGTAGACAATTGGGTGGTGGATAGTCGACCGTCCCCTCACGATCCACTGTTACAAGCATATCTTCAAACATGGCTGCCTCATGTGAATCCCGTAGAAACCTGATGTATTTAGTTTATATCATGTTTCGAGCCCTACTAACCACAACAGTGAAAACAAAATTGAGTATGCGACAAGAAGAAGAAAATAATTGTTTTCCCAATAGGTTTCAGAAGGCATAACATTGATTTTATAGTACCTATAATATCTCGCAACACAGGAAATTGTACTAGAAAGGTAGTGTACGATTAGGAGGACTGTTATGAAGGTTACAGAGCGGTGCGAAGAACTACTCTGCCACAGCGAGCTAGCCACGGTTTCAATATGGAGAAATATAGGTACCAGTTGCACAAGACTTATGTACTTAGGAGGGGATTAAATGTGCAGGAAAAATATATCAGAATCAAACGGCAATTCCAGCTGTGACGGGTACATTATGTTTATCAAATTACATATAAAATGTAATTTCTGGCAGGCTTAAACGTATGGATGTAAGTCTATTTTATATTTAAAAAACGACCGCGGTTTGCATTTGGGTGATTTCTTTTACAAGCCAATAATATGCTTGAGTGGACTGTGTCTCTTTTAACATGACAACTATTACCTCTGCCTTGCTCCAGTAATGTTATCTGCCTTTAAAGACTTGGCTTAGTGCTCGTCACATTGAATGTTTAAGATTGCGTTCGATTCAGTCAACGGAATAGAAAATAAAATTGCTAAAAAGACCCAAAACAAATCATAAGAAATATCAGTATGTTCATACTAAAGTGTGCGTGTAAGGACCTTGTAATTGAAAACCCAACTTGATGTGGTGGTTTCTACTTTCGCTTATCAGGAAATGTGTACCTTCCATGACCGGAAGAATCGCCTTTAATTTTTTTTTTTTTAAAACAATCTCTCTGAAATGAAATCACACTGAAACTGCTTGAACAGTCTGATTAAATTGAATCAACAACATGCAGTAGAAACTATGAAGAATCCAACTAATGTTATAGGAACGGAAATATCATAGCTAGAAAATGTCTGGAAACAAACGGAAAGCATGGTTTCTGCGTTTTGTCACGGCAGGAAATTTTGCGAGAAGCTTGAAAGCAGCTGTCGTTACTTTAAAACTGCAACTTTTCAACAGGTTTTGTGTCTATTTCAAGCCAATAAACATCTGCCATTTCCATTCTTCTAGACACAATTAAGAATACAATTCACTGAAGTCGGGTCTTATTCTTCAATATAATTGCATATGCATAGTAATAAAAGAATTACACGTATCATTTAGTAGTGTTAATTTCAATAGGTAATCTGTCAGGTCCCATAGCAAACCAGAGTGTTGTACACAAACCAATCAAGAACCGGATTAAAATACCTGGATGTGTCCGAATGAAAAACAGTCAATACAACTAGCATTTCTCATGCTAAATTACCAGAACATGTATGCAGGGGATGACAAGGTACTTGCTATGTATGTCTTTGGTACAAAGAAAAATTTCAAAGCCGTATCATATGTTTTCAAGGCACGGAGCATGATCAATAGCCTAGACATTATTTATTACACACAATGGTTCAGGCTTTTCACCCTCTTTGTTTAATAGCATTTGGTATCGAACCAATAAAAGCAGCTGGTGAAGAATCCAATCAATCCGGACAGATGGTAAGATGGTAGTATACAAAGCATTTGGATATTACCTATCAAGGTAATTCTATAAATAAATAGATTCATAATTACATGCAAATATAGACCCAATCTGAAGAACACATTAAGAATGCCATGAAAATTGGCTTAGAGAACCTGAAAAATAAGATAGAAATGTTAAAGAGTTATGTTTTACTTATAACAACCATTAAAGTCGACAAGAGCTTTCGTAGTTGATGTATTTCAGTGAGTTGCCCTCCCACAGACAGGCGAGTTTCACTCAATGCATCGATGTGGATGCTGAATCTGTTCAGTTCCCTACCAATTAGAGATGTTAGCATCTCTGGTCTGCTAATGTACTGTAAGCTAGTGTGCGTGCATTGGAGACACTGATACTGGGTGGCATTACTTTTATCGCCTTGTGCGATTTTCGATCGGTAATGTGAGATAATCTGCGGTTAAAGTGAAACAGGTAATATTAAGGGTAACAATCCTAGCCCATTCTTCATGCTTCAGAGTTAGACTGTTTAACCCTCAGTCGGACAGTAAGCTGCTGAGTTAAATGGATTTCTCGGCCCAGTGAAAAACCACTATATACCATGGGCCACCCTTCTGCAGATCTCCAGCTACAGTTCTGAGAGTATACACACCTGCTGCATTCTAGCTCACCCATCTCCACGGGATTCGGGGTATCTATAATGGGGAAGACGATGGATTAAGAACTATCGTGCGCGAGGGATGGAGTTAAGTTGGAACACATTTTGCTGCCACTCTTTTTCCAGTTCTTAGATATATTTTAATAGTGATATATATATATATATATATATATATATATATATATATATATATATATATATATATATATATATATATATATATATATATATACAACTAACAGTGCAAAACTAGTATCTAACTAGCCTGAACACTTTCGACTCTTAATGAATCTTTTTCAACGGCATATACATAACATATACATAACATAGACAAGACAAACGAATAAAACAGTAAAACCGTAGTGTTTGCAAAACTTCACATGGCTGTTTCTACAGGAATTAAACCATTAAATGAATTATGTTTCAAATAGTTTATATTAACTTTTATTTTATTTGTTTGTCTTGTCTACGTTTTGTATATGGCTTTGAAAAAGACTCATTAAGAATCGAAAGCGCTCAGGCTAGATCGATACTAGTTTTGCACTGTTCGTTGTCAGTTTATTGCATTTATCTTAATCAATCCTTGACATACGTGATCCCTTGCTGGATCCAGTGCATTTGAAAGGACTGTTATTCGCCATATGATTTTTATTCTTTATATTGTTACGTGTAGGCTCGTACACAAGTAACAAAAGAAAAGAGTGAAGCCAACAAGCTTTGTAAAGTTTAACAAAATAATTTATTTCCCTAGAAAGCAAGGTAAAAATATTAAAAGGAACTTACAGTTTGTGAATATAATCCAAATATTAATCCTGGAATTAAAAAATATAAGTCCTATCACTAAAATGGTATTAATGAATCGAAGTTGGAATCCCGACAAAGTTCCAAGCTGGAGGACGATTACGTCAGATTAAGTCGTTGTACATATGTCAACCGTTCCTTGTTGAACCACAACTTATAACGTTCCAGTTTAGAATTAAAAAATAAATTTTCACTATATGTCTTTGTCCAAGAATCTTGATGAAGAAGAGTATTTTCCAGGGTGAATAAATTATTTTTAAATAAGAAAAACTAAATTCAAAATGGCAACAAGAGGAATACCTTTCAGCCTCAAGGTATTATTTTACGACTGACTAAATCCACTAGAAAATGTCTGTTTTTATCCACGATTTTAGATCACATGATGGCTCACGTGACAGGGCTATGTCATTACTTAATTTGAACAGCGCAGTAAAAAATTTGCCAATTTGCACTTAGGTCAGAATAGCCCTATCTAAGAATCAAATTCTCACGCTGGAAATGAATAATTAAAGCAAAACTGTTTACAACATAGCTAACACGTGGGCCGAACATGACCCTGGTAATAACCAATCATTTTCACTTAGTGTTTACAAAATCTCTCAACCAAGGTGAGCTAAAAATAGTGATAGAGTAATACTTTTGCGTTCTAATCAGGTCAAACCAGAACACCGAATATTCCGAAAAAAATATTAAATCTTTCTTTTTACCATATGTAAATTATGCATCATGTAAAACAAAATTACATAAGAAGAACTCTTATGAATTATACAATGTATATTAAATAACATTCCTATACACGGGCAATTGCATCTGCTATAAAATTGTCTTTTCCATTGATGAGCCTGATGTCAAGATTATATCCTTGTAAAAACAAACTCGACCTTAATAATCGTTGATTTTTATTTTTCATCTTGTCGATGAAAGTAAAGGGGTTGTGATCACTAAACACAAAAACAGGAGAAGGAGCTAAACTAATGTAAACTTCAAAATGCTGTAATGCCAGTATCAAAGCCAAACATTCCTTCTCAATTGTTGAATAATTTCTTTGGTGCTTATTTAATTTCTTAGAAAAAGGAGCAAACTGGATGATCAACATCATTGCTATCTTCTTGAATCAAAACTGCTCCAACCCCAACATCACTTGCATCAACAGATAGTTTTAAAGATTGATTGAAATGTGCAGCTGTAAGAACTGGTGCACCTTTAAGTATGGCTTTTAATTTGTCAAAAGCCTCCTGACATTTCTGAGTCCAAAGAAACTTATTTTTCTTGCTCAACAAGTTTGTCAGGGGTTCAGCAATATTAGAAAAATTGGAACAAAATTTCCGATAGTATCCAGCCATACCCAAAAATCGCATCAGTTGCTTTTTACTGACAGGCAAAGGAAATTCAGAGATAGCCTTCACCTTAGCATCTATAGGTTTAACTTGTTCATGTCCCACAATATGTCCTAGAAAAGTTACACAAACACGGCAAATTGGATAAATTGATTGTCAAACTTACATCAGCGAGTTTGTCAAAGAATTTCCAAATTGCTGCTAGATGCACTTTCCAGGTGTCATTGTAGATGATAACATCATCGATGTAAGCATAACAATTTTCTAGGCCAGAGGTAATCATATTCATCAAACGTTGAAAGGTACTTGGCGAACCCTTCATCCCGAACGGTATCACTTTGTATTGATAAAGTCCATCTGGAATCACGAATGCCGAAATTTCCTTTGCCCTTTCCGTTAGTTGAATTTGCCAAAATCCTTTCAGAAGGTCAAATTTGGTGACATACTTGGCATTTCCAATTGTATCAATGCAGACATCGATTCTTGGAAATGGAAATGAATCTGTTTTAGTCCTATAATCAGTGCACATACGGAAAGATTATCTGGTTTCGGAAAAGTATACATGGTGAACTCCAGTCACATTTACTGGGCTCTATGAAATCGTTCTCCAGCAAATACTGAATTTCTTTTTCCAAGTATTCCTGTTTGAGAGAGTTCATCCTGTATGGGTGTTGTTTCACAGGTTTAAAATTTATAATTTTAACGTCATGAAAAATTTTGTTTGTTCTCATAGGAACATCTGGAAACAAGTGCTCATATTCGAATAATAACAGTTTAAGTTCATTCGTTTCTTGTTGTTGCAAATACTAAGATTTCTGGTCCAGATTTTTCATAATTTCCGAATTCCGTAGATTTGTTGCTCCAAAATCAGTAGAGTCCGATTTAATTTCTTCATTTAAACCCTCAGTTTGTGGGACAGGTACAACAAAAATTAATTGCATGATTTACCTGGCTATCTCCCTCAATATACTCCTTTAACATGTCAATGTGGCAAAGTTGTTTTGTTTTCGTCTCCCAGGAGTATTTATGATGTAATTTAAATCATTTACTTTCTTTTCAACCGTGTATGGACCATAATACTTGGCCTGAAGAGGATATTGTGGAATGGGCAAAAGAGCCAGAACTCTATCACCAGGCTGAAAACTCCTATCCCTTGAGTTTCTATCATATCGTGATTTAATGTTGTTCTGAGCAGAGTGCAGATTTGCTCTTGCGACCGCACAAGTCTTTGACAACTTGTACTTAAAATCAGAAATATAATCAAGAAGATTAAGTTCAGTATCTTCATTAGAAAGAAGTTTCTCTTTCAACAGTTTCAATGGTCCACACACAGTATGTCCGAATACTAGTTCAAAGGGACAGAATCCTAAAGATTCTTGAACGGTCTCCCTAACAGCAAACAAGAGTAAATGAATGCCTTCATCCCAATCTTTATTCATATCAAAGCAATGTGATCGAATCATATTCTTCAAAGTCTGATGAAATCTTTCTAAATGCCCTTGGCTCTCAGTAGGATAGGCAGAAGATTTAAATTGTTGAATGCCTAATTCGTGCATAGCTTGCTGGAAAATTCCAGACATAAACTTTGACCCATGATCCGACTGGACAGATTTGGGAAGGCCAAATTGAGTGAACAAGACTTTATCAAAGCTTTTACTATAGTTTTGGTTTTAATATTCCTCAAAGGAATTGCCTCTGGGAACCTTGTTGAGGCACACATTATTATCAACGGGTATTGGTTGCCTGACTTGGTCTTAGGTAAAGGACCAACACAATCTACCATTATTCTGCTAATGGTTCGTCAAATGCAGGAATAGGTTGCAGATGAGCCTTAGGTATCTTCTGATTGGGTTTTCCTACCATATGACAAGTATGACAAGATCTGCAGTATTGACAAACATCACTTTTGATTTGTGGCCAATAGAAGTGAGTCAAGATCTTGCGATACGTCTTATTAATCCTTAAATGACCAGCCAGCCAGAGGAGTTTCATGGGCCAGACTAAGTATTTCCTGTCTGTAAGATTTTGGTACTACAATCTGATAGTTCACTAACCATTCATCACCAGCAGGTACCTCGGGAGGTCTCCACTTTCTCATAATAATTCTATTTTTAATGAAATAACAGACAGGTACGTTAGTGGATTCAGTTTCATTAATGGCCATCTGAAACAAACAGGAGATCTCAGGATCCTTTTCCTGTTCGACGACAAGGGATTGTCGTTTGCCAACTTGATTAGATGAAAGAGAATGAATAGTTGAAAGAGGATCACTGTGATCAATACCTTTTGATTGATCCAAACAAGGACTGAAAGTGACCTCATCAAATGCCTGACCAATGCATGTGTCAGCTAAAGGAATATTTTCCTTATCAAAATCATTCTCAAGTGTTTCCTTTGACATAGCTCTGGTAACTGCACAAGCTGGGTATAAATCAGGGAATTCTGTTTCACTTGGATCAACTTTCTGATCCAAAGAAGGCTTGTCAGTTAAAATTGGATTTACCATAACCTTGTCTCCAGCTAGGTCGTTGCCTAGTAACAAATGAATGCCCTCAACGGTTAAAGAATGCACTATTCCGACTGTCACAGGTCCTGAAACTAAGTCTGATGACAAATTTACGGAATGGAGAGGAACATTAACAAAGCCACACTCTACTCCCTGAATGAGAACACTCTCATTAGAACGGTACTTCTCAGAAAAAGGCAAAGTACCTGATAATAAACGGCTCTGAGAAGCTATTGTATCCCTTAAACTTTTAATAGGGATAGGATTGGCCAAATCACCCAAGAGTGATATAGAACCCTTCGACATGTATAGTTCATAATTCTCCATAATAAAATCAGACTGGGGTTTATTAGACCCAACAAATGTATTGCTTTCAATACATGACCGTGACCTTGACCTCTTAGAAATAAAAGCATTTGGGATAGGTCTATCTTTATTCTGATGCTTATATTTCAATTTGATGCAATCAGAAATAACGTGTCGTTTCTTCTTGCAATAGATATACGTGGTAGGAGACAAGGATTGTGAATGAAGGTTATCAGAAGCTTGATTTTTAAAAGTTGTGCCAGACTGAGTGTTAGAAGAGTCGTATTGGGCTGAAATGCCTTTTTACCAGTATACTCACGAGTAAAAGACTTGTCTACAAAAGAAACTTTAAGAGCTAAAGAATACCCATCAGCAGCACGAGCAGTACTTTCCTAGGTTCCTATCTTATGCTCGTGAAAATACATCCGAATGTCACTATGGACACAGTTCCTGAACTTTTCAAGTAATATGAGTTGTCTGAGACTTTCGTAGTCTTTGTTAACCTTTCTAGAAATGCACCACCTATCAAATTGTTGTGCTTTTTCCAACGCAAATTCGACACAGGTCTGCTCAGTTGATTTTCTAGAAAACCAGAATTTTATCCGATAAGCCTCGGGGACTAACTCAGAACCCTTTAAGATGCATTCCTTAACCAAATCATAGTCAGCACTCTGCTCTAGTGACAGTGAAAAATACATATCACGAGCTCTACCAGTAAGTACACATTGTAATAATAGATCTCAATGCTCCCTTGGACACCTCAAGTTTTCCGCAATTTTTTCAAAACGGGGAAAATATCTGTCTACTTCTTCTTCTCCGAAAGGGGGCACTAAAAGGTAGGGGAGTGTTTTCTTTTTGCCAACTCTAATTCTTTCATTCTAATTTTGAAATTCCCTTTCATCCTTCTCTCTTTGCATTTGCATCTGACTCTCTCTCTCTCTCTCCTCTTTCTCTTTCTGAAACTGTATTTGTCGTTTCTCCCTTTTTATTTCCATTTGTATCATTTGTGCCTCAAACTGAACCTGTCTTATCTCTAATGCCAACATTTTTATCTGTACTTCCATTTTCAAAACGCCCAAATACTAATGGATAAAATTTAAAAAATTCTCTACTTTTGATGATATTGTGAAAAAGCCTGTTGATTTCACTAAAGATTTCGAACGAAATCTGATATAGTACTTGGGATTTAAAAACTATGGGAATTTAAATTTCAAAAAACAATTTTCTGAAATATTTTAGCCAAAATTCAAATATCCCGGACGAGCGCCCTATTTTCTTTTGTTACGTGTAAGCTTGTACAAAAGTAACAAAAGAAAAGAGTGAAGCCAACAAGCTCTGTAAATTTTAACAAAATAATTTATTTCGCTAGAAAACAAGGTAAAAATATTAAAAGGACTTACAGTTTGTAAATATAATCCAGAAATTAATCCTGGAATTTAAAAATATAAGTCATATCACTAAAAAGTTAAGAATGAATCGAAGTTCGAATCCTGATGAAGTTCCATGATGGAGGACGATGACGTCAGATTAAGTCGTTGTACTGATGTCAAGAGTTCCTTGTTGAATCACAACTTATAATGTTCCAGGTTAGAATTCCAGAATAAATTTCTGCTAAATGTCTTTGTCAAGGAATTTGATGAAGAAGAGTATTTTCCAGGGTGAATAAATTATTTTTAAATAAGAAAATCTCAATTCAAAATGGCACAAGAGGAATACCTTTCAGCCTCAAGGTATTATTTTACGACTAAATCCACTAGAAAATGTCTGCTTTAATCCATGATTATGATCACATAATGGCTCAAGTGACAGGGATATGTGATCACTTAATTTGAACAGCGCAGTAAAAAATTTGCCAATTTGCACGTAGACCAGAATAGCCCTATCTAAGAATCAAATTCTCACGCTGGAAATGAATAATTAAAGAAAAACTGTTTACAACATAGCTAACACGTGGGCCGAACATGACCTTGGTAATAACCAATCATTTTCACTTAGTGTTCACAAAATCTCTCAATCAAGGTGAGCTAAAAATAGTGATAAAGTAATACTTTTGCGGTCTAATCAGGTCAAACCAGAACACCGAATTTTAATAAAATCCCGTGAAAATAATCATTACACAATGATATGAAACAAAAATAAAATAAAAAAAAGTCTTTTAAAACTAATACACAAGTAATTAAATATAAATCGATATTCAATCTTTGTAACTTTCCTGTAAAGAGTCAAATATTTAAGAATATTTCAGTAAGATTTTTAAATGAGAAGAAGTAACAGAAGTTTATCTACGTATAATCTGCATGTCATCATACAGAGCTCGGACGGCAATATATTAAAAGCATTCAACTGAGCTGTGGGGATAGGTAAAGCATTTAGAATATACGATATGAGGTTGGAGGATAAATCAATGGATGAATAGATAATAGGATGCATACACACAGAAAGAGAAGTAAAAAGAGATATAGACATGTATAGTCCTAAATAGGTTTTCTTGGAATCGAGTGGCACTTGCTGCCCATATCGCCCTTGAAGGTGATAGAATGTCATCCATCATATAGGACATCCATACAGCAAATATTTGCTGATTAATATTGACATCACTCATTATTTATTACAAATTCATTTGACAGGTAAACCTGGCGTAGACCCAATTTATAGTAGTATTACATACTTGATAGAAGTAATAAATAATATACTGATTTGAAATACGCAAAAGCTCTAATGCAACAAAGCCAAAGTTACAGTAATTAAGGCAGATACAACTGCTGAATATGTTGACTGATTACGTGTTCGTCAAAGTTCAAGTGAGTCAGATTTAAATAGTGAACAGTTTAAAACATCCTTTCGGTCCGAAGATCTATGCTTTTACTAGGTCTACACAGGAAATACTTGGAATATTACACCAAGAAAGGATTGGAAACAATTTGCACAAGTTATATTTTGCTCCCTGTTTTATATATATATGCAAAATTGTTTCCACGAATGTGTATTAAATTGTTCACAATTAAAATTTGACTTACTCGAACTTTGACCAGAACGTAATCTATAAATATATTCACCAGTTGTATCTACCTTACTTAATATAAGTTTGATTTTGTTGTACGTACACCCGAGCAAAAAATTGTTTTTTGCTTGTCTAAAATATGTTATGTTTCTACAAATCGTGTCTAGACCAGACTGAAATGTCAACTGATCTTGATATTAATACTGCGTGATGTCAATTTTAATCAGTAACTATCTGCTGAATGGATGTCCCATCCATATAAAGATTATCTCAGATTAGCTAAAGGTGATAAAGCCAGGATGATGAACGAAATTCTATCATATTCAAGGACGATATAGGAGGCACGTGCCTCTCGATTACAAGAAAACCTATTTAGGACTATACGTGTCTATATCTCTCTCTCTACTTCTCTCTGCATGCATCCATCCTATTATCTACTTATCCATGGATTTATTCTCCCACCCATAGACGTATATATACATATACGTGATCTTCCTATCCAAATAAGCTCCGTTAGTTTGCTTAGTATATTGCCACCTGTGTACTTTATGATCACTTGCAGTTGATAAACGTCTGTTACCTCTTCTCATTTCAAAGTGCAATTGAAATATTGTTAAATAGTTGACATAGTAAAAGAGAGTTAGGCAGATTAAAAGTCTATCTTATCCCCATATTGAATTCTAGAATCACAATTTAATGGCTCAGTTACACTACTCAGTAGAATAACAGAAACCTTGGTTATTCAGCCAGATATCATTTTATGTCCCATTTCAAAATGGAGCTACATGCCGCCTGTGATTGCAGTTATATTGTTGACCACATAACAGTCAGTTATCCACAACTCATCCAAGCATTAACTCCGTCACATGTCTTAACTGAGCATCAAAAAGATCGAGAGACATCCAAGTAGAGAAAGACTGCATGTACAATACAAAATACTACTTGAACCGAATTGCCAAGACAAAAACAGATGTGTCATCTTAAATAAACCTAGACACAAATCGTATGGAATACCTATGCACTTCTATGTTAAATGTAAAACTAAATTTATGAAAATGCAAACATAATATCCTGAGCTGGTGCACATTTGCACAACCTACACATTTAAAGTCTGTTGCAATCCTAACAACACGCCATTCTGCATGCATATAAGGATACATAAACGTTTACCCTACAGATTGTACAAAATATCTCAATGTTTATCGGCAGCTAATGATGAAAATCCGATTCTCGAACGAAAACAGTAGATGTGGCAAAAAAAAATACATACCGATTATTTTTTTACACTAGGTTTCTGTAAATCGAAATCGAAATGCCTTAAAATACAAGACACACTAGGAAAAGCAATTTTAACAAAATATATATGAATGATAAAGAAAAGGTTGATTCGACAAGGTAGATGAAAATATCTTCGGTTAGCAATGGTCTCCTCGAGCAGACAGTGCTCATTGTTGTTTTTGTTATTGCTTATATCCCAATTATTGTCTGTCCTGCTAAATTAGCAGTTGTAACTATGTCTCGAGCGACATGCCCTGTTCAATCAACGCGAAATATTGAAAGTATCCGCATCTTTCTGAATTTCGAAAATGAGTAGTAAGGTAAATAATTGACAACCTTCATAGTTCCGGATGGTATTCTTATCAGAGTGGCTATTTAATCAAAACAAAACCAAAATTATATGGAATACGTGCTTCCAATACTCATTTACTCTTTCCTACGCTATTAACTTTGTTAAAATTCTTTCGGGCCGGAAAAAGTTCCGTTTTGCACATAAATTTATCCTTTCTCAGAATAGAAAAGAAAAATTAAATAATGTTTGCGGTTCTTTTGCAACGAGCTGGCAACACCCTTGCAATATACGAACTTGTAAAGCGCTGCGAAATTAAAATAATTTCATTGCTCCAATTGCATAAAGCTTGCAGGGAAGAAAATAAACAAGCTGACACATTTTCATGTTTTTCTGAGTCGATGGAAAAATGAGAAGGACTTGATGCAGGAATATGTCGAGGCGGTCAGGCGGAGATCTGATATGCTATTTATCAAACCAATTATGTTGTTTTTATGTTTATTATTTTGTATTCGATCCGTTTTCATTAATTATTATAAAAATGCCATATAAGCCGGATAACATCACTTTTTAAGGAAATATATTAGGTTTTTCTCAGGACAGAAAATGATGTGTTTCCATTTCTTTAATTTGTGTGATACGTAAAACAAATTACATGCCCTGAAATAGTTTTAAGTCACAATAAGGAGTCTACTGGATCTGTTGATGAATTTGATACTCTAAAACATTGAAGTGTGATGCTTTCCTACATATGCTTACTACACCGCATTTTCAACACACGTTAGTTTAGGTCATTCCTCATAATTGCTTGAAGACCATCTTTTGGAATGAAATCTTGATTGCTGACTATAATCCGTTATGCCACGTTCCTAGGCCGTTTTTGCTTTTGATTCATTTGAATGATATAACAAAACAAATCGCAAGCATCACAAGTTTTTTGACGATAATTCTAATTTCTATAATTATCTAATTGACGCTGGATATTCTGTAAACTAGGATCACATTTCATATTAGTAAAGTCTGTTATGTTATTCTGTTTTGAAACAAAGTAACATAACGACAATCTATAAAATGCTCAGTTTCTTATACAGTTTCGAAAAACATAAATATTTAATTATGTAATCATCAAAAACACCTTGGCTCTACTTTAATTCGTGTAGTACATCTAGTATCAAAATCAAAATTTGTCAATGAATCTTCTCGCTTTCAACGATATCGCTGTTTTGCAAGTAATGCATTGCTAGACGAACCACGTGAACGTGATCTAAGACAGTTTAGTAGCCCCAATTCTCTGTTAATAAGAGGCAAAGCGTTTAATACTGCATGTAAAGAAAGGAGCGGATGAGTCCTATTTATACAGATCTAAGAAAGGCAGCACCATCTCCTCCACAAATAAACAAATAACGAAGCAAATAAGTCACGCCGTTGCCTTGTAGTATGACTCCTCAAAACATCAATCACCATAGTATATTACAGCTGCACACCGGTAGCGATAGTTATGTGAGATGATAAATAGTTTTCCTTTATCAATTGATCTATAACATTACTGTACAGAACTTCTAGGTCCAAATATTTTTAACACTTAATCCGTACCTAATCTGCAAGCCAAATGCTCTATGTCTCCTTCATATGAGAGCTCCAGAATCTAAGAACTCTTCTTTATGATTAAATTGCTTTGACTAAAATTTGTTTTGATATGCACATTGCGTACGCATGTTACGAATCATACAAAATAACAATTTGCAATGTTTCTTAATGTTGTAATCAAAATATGTGATCTGTTTACATTCGTTGCATGGTCATTGAGGAGTATGCAGCGCTTACTTGTTTTTGGTTTTCTTGTAAACAATTTCTTTCCTATTCCATTTATTGCATTGTTCATTTTTAAGAAATAAAACCTGACTGAAATAATCATGACTCATTAGCTTAATGTTGTTTCTTTCTTTATTCTGCCTATTCTCTAGGAAAAGATTTAACATGCTCTAATATCTGGATCAATTAGAGTTCAATATCGGTCGTGCCTCGATTATAGTTTAATTCTCCAATTAACTACTATTATTGCTGCTGATGACAGCACCGGGAGCTATATTGTTATCGTGTCTGACCCGTTACCAAGCGATCTCTGGCTTGATACACGCTCGGCTAGGCTATAATGGCTCCCTCGGTGTGTCCCTGGGAAAATCGTGGCTCCCATATAAGACCAACCAACCAACTAACCGAGTGCTGTTACTACAGCAACAACAATTAATACGTCTAGCAATGTTACTGCTGCATGAACTGCTGCTACTGCTACTAATATTGTTATTGTTGTAGGTTATATCAGTCCGAAAATCTAAATCTTTACTAAATAATTCCAGTCTTGATAAATATACTTTTATACGTATCAGAATGTTTAGATTGACTGTATATATGCATTGTAAGTTGCCTAAACTTTCTTGTACGTATCGATAACAAATGTTTGAACATAGTCATATTGCTGTCAGCGTTTCGTTTCAGTCTTTTTGTCCACAAGCTCTACGTTAACTTGTCATGCCGTTCATTTTACTATTCGTCATTTTCAAAACCCAAACATTGGCAGAACCAGGCGCTATTGTCATTGCTTTCTCCAAATTCTATTACATATGTGAGAGCTTTGTTATTTCATATAAAAGCAGAGATACAAGTTATTTTAATTCAACATTTAAGAAATAATTACATTTTGTTATTTGTTTCATTCTTGCCATTCTTACAGATTTTCATAACTTTACTCAGTTTTTGTTTCTTTTTGAGTGAAATCACATTTAAACTCTGTAGCACTGATACAATCTGTTGGAGCGTATTTGCGTACAGTCAGTTGCACAGGGCGTGAAATCAACAAGCGGATACCACAAAAGACGATTTGGTTGCTATATCGTGACTTCAATGGGAAAAGAGGATCAGACCACATGCCATTACCATGATTTTCAGGACACCACAGTGTCTACTTCTTGACAAAGTACGGTCAATAATTACTCTCTGTCCGAAGAAGCAGCTTTCATTCTTTAAAGCAGAGCAGAGCACTATCTAAGATTAGCATTAACTTGACCTGAGTATTACAAGGAGACACAACCTGGCTATTATGCTTTACATTTAGTTTCATCGACTAATCACTTGTAAACAACATAACGAGAGTACTGTCATCGAAAGCTACATGGATCAAAACATGAAGGTTATCTAAGCGTCAAATCCCATTTAACAGTTGATGTCCGAAGAAGGTGCAACAGGAAATGCTGTAGTAGCCCGAAGCGCCCTGAGCCCATTTGATAGTCAGCTATCACCATCTTTGGTAACATCATGACTCAAAACAAAAGCTGCCTCGCGATCAATGTAGACAAACTGGTGACACTGATAGAGAAAAATAATGTGGCCTTGGAACATAACCTAAATCCACAACCAGAAATACACATTGAAGAAGAATGCGGTACAGACAGCCATGCGCGAAGCAAATCAGTACTAAGTTAATCTGTGCCAAGAAGTACAGACTGCATCAGACGGGATATATCAATGCAGCGAACAACATAGCCAAGAAATCTCTTGACCCCACTATCTCCATAGCTGCCGCATAAAAAGCACTGGGATGCCTGGTGATCAAATACAGAAGCAAGCAGATGTCTCGCTGTGTGAAACACTGTTTCCATCGAAATGGACATATCCCGGCTATCACTGGAGGAACTATTGAGAGTTACCTCTCACAGAGGTACTTGAAAAGGGGCTAATAGTGATCAATCTCACCGGAGCTATACATTCTATGGTAAATTGAAAGGAAAGAATGAAATCAGCTTAAGACCTTAACTGTGGAAATTCAAAACTGATATATGAGCTCCTCCTCCTCTTTTCGATGGAAGGAGGACTTCCACTGAACATGCATGACACAAGCGCAATCACGCTATATGCGACTAAAAGCCTAACAGTCAAGGTCTCTGCAACTGTCGTCTTGAGAGCATTCGAATAACTAACAGCCGTGTGATTTCGAGTGCGCAATCTGCCTTCAGACCAGGGAGATCAACATGTGATTTGATCTCCCTACGCCAACTGCAAAAGGAAAGAAAACACAGAGAACAGCAGAAACCACTTTACGTCCCCTTAATCTACCTTACCAACACACTGAATACCGTCAGCATGACAGGAATCTTTGTAAAGTTTGGCTGCCTCCCCCTCCTCATGAGGCAAATCCCATCACTGTGATCCGTTCATTTTACGACAATATGCACCGCAAGATACCGTTTAATCGATCTATATCAAACAACTTCGACATCAAAAATACCCAATGTTATTGGCTGACATAGATGGGTTTAGAACGCTAGCGCAGAGGATGTCAATAGATATGGAACAAACGGTGCCTTCAGTATATGACAATTTTTGTATGCAAAATATATGTCTGGTCATATTCAAGCAGTCTGAGTTGTCATTTTCGCTGCTAAGTGAATGCAGTTTTGTTCACGTTTATCGGCATATATTTGAATCCTTAACTCCGAGGTTTATTATCGACTATAATAGCATTTGCAAGAATAATTACTGTACCATAAATTATTCTGTAATCACACAAATAAAAGATTGTACACTCTTATTCAGAAGACACAAAGCGAAATTTGATAACGTGCAAATCTTCAATAATCACCATAACGGTAAAGGAATAGTCTAAATGTGTTTAACTCTGTACCTGTTATATCACTGGAAAATCCTAGGTATCGTGCTATTTTCTTACGTTTGTTCATTGTTTTCTTGTTTCAACTCACAGTTTCATATACCCAAGTCACCCTCCATCCCCCTCCCCCATCCCTACTCCAGATGTCTGGGTTTATTATATACTTAAACGTGAAATATAGACACTTATTAGCGAAATAATTTTCATATTTTCTCATATTTTCACATGTAAAAAATATATCCTTATATGTTCACATGTAAAAATATACCATTTCCCACCACGCCATGTCATGTTTGTTTGTGTGAGATTGCAATCGTTGTAGCAGAAACAGGAAAAAACGAGTACTTTGTGAGCTAGAACAAATAAATTTAAACTGACGTACATTTCAGACATGGAATCTAATCTTTGATAAAGAAATTTGATCAGACGCTTTTCTCGTCTAACTGAGGGTATTTTCCCTTATTTCTCTGATGACAATAACAAACCCATTGTGATGAATTGTTGAATAGGAATTGCGTTATTTCTAGATGTGGTCAAATAGTTTATAAAATGACAAGAATATAATTTACTGAGAAAGATTTTGTCAACCCTATCCTGTCATACGTTTGGTACATAATACAAACGAGAGCTTCTTTTACTACGTTCATAGCGAACATATTTTATCTTTTGGTAGCAAAAGCTATATATTTTAACCTGTATTTTCGCCACACGTCACAACATCATGCTTTTGGTACCACACCATGAAATATATATGATATTAACGCAGGAAAAGAAAACATCCTTTATTTGTTATACCAAAATAGTTCTTACAACTAGCAGGAGCTCAGTGATAACATCACATTATACCGCCTTTGAGAACAATGACACAGGGGTATATTAATAATATCATATTCTATTGATTAGTGGATTCTAACCTAAAAATCAGAACAAACTGGTAAAAAGTAAGAGTGTTTTGAAAATGTACACTTTGTAGTGTATTAGTATTAAACTTTGTTTTAACATGCAATCCATCAGTATTATTCTAATTTTTCTAGCCTGCAATCGCTAATAATAACCTATCATTTTTTAAATTGAAATATTTACATAATACTCAGAATTAAAATATCGGACACTCAATCCGTAATAAATTAGTTTTGTCCGTGACGTTTATACTAGGAAAATGTTAATTTCAAATCACCAAAATGCACCTCATCAGACATTGTTATGTATATTTTCTAACCATGATAATGATACTAACATAAACAAGTATGTACAGTTGATGGAAATCTATTAAATTACTGATACAGATTTGAGAGTTATTACATTCACAAATCAAATCAATTCAATTATTTCAAGATTTACGAAATATGGAGATGTATGTATGTATGTATGTATGTATGTATGTATGTATGTATGTATGTATGTGCGTGTGTGTGTGGCTGTGTCTACAAATAGAAATAGGTAGTTCCATCGACGTTTATTCTAGTGTTCATTGTGATCAATATTACTTCATAAAAGAAATGACAAAATAAACCCCAAACAATAGTTTTCGTACGTTGAAGCATGAGGACACTTCATGTAGTGTCAAAGTGGTTGTTATCAGATGGATAATAAAAGTACCGCACATAATAATTTTATTTTTTACGTTTTCCACAGACTCAAATATTCATGAATTAAATTATGCAGGTCATCTTTATCATAGAAATCAATTGTTATGCTTTACGCTTTTCTCTGCATTAAGGAAATAACAGGCAACTCCTTTGCGTGATTGCTATCGGTAATGCCAGAAATTTTGTACTTTTCATCACTCAGAAACTGGTTTATAACCTGCTTGAAACAACATGGAAACGATATGAATAATTTGGACGGATGTGCTTGAAACTACTGAAGCCTCCGTGTTTCAGGTTCAGAAGAAGTTAATATCCTTAGCACGGAGAAGCTAAACGGACAATTCAATAGCAGCTTTATAAAGTAATTACAAACACATTAAAACTCGTAGCATCTAATATCAGCAATGAGTTTTGTTGGAAAGCTGATTATTTTCTAACTGAAACTTATCAATTCCAAAATATTTTTAAACAAATGTAACTTGAGCATCTCTTGACATATGAGGAAGCGACAAAAATGCTCTTCGCTAAAATATAAAAGTTTTGCCTGGTTCTTCAAAATTTGTGTGGCATCAAATGTCCACAATATCCTTGTAGTTTCTGCTCGGTTTCCACAGCCAAGAAAACGCTTCTTGTTTCTAGTTTCTATTCGCATTCAGTTTGACTGTATCTTGCATCATTCGTTTGATGCAAGGAATACTGAGTGTAAAATGCCGTGGTAATTTCTGCTATTGCCGAAAGTATCAAAGAACGATTTTATTTCTTGTTAAGTATGCTTCGTCAATATTATTAACCCAGTTACCATAAGAGAACTTTAACTAACTCGCAAATGCAGCCCTCCAAGGATAAATCTTTTAAGCTAAAATGTTAAATATTATCTGCCAACTACTTGGCTGTTATATCCCCTTGATACTGGGGTGACGTCATATAATTTAGTAGGCGAGAAGGTTGTATATGTATTACGAAAATGTAGGTATTGATGACGAAACATATTTTGCTATACAAATTCATATGTTCTTCAAATATGTTAGCCAATCAAAATATGTTACAATAATATTTAAGAGGTGGCGGGGTTGACACACCATTACCACGCAGAGGCCATCTCCGGTTCACAAAGGTATGCGAATCACTTATATATAACACGACTGCAAAATAGCCTACATATGTCGGGAAGCGGCTTCGAAGGCAAAATATTTCCCTCCAGGAAATAAAGAGGAACTCGTAAAATCATATCTTATGAAGCTGTAGAAGAAACCGGGAAGGTAACCTGTTGCGCCAAGGAGATAAAATCTGGAGATATTTGACTCTAACTCCATTTCAGAGCATGAGCTGTTTCAGGTAGGGAACAGTTTTGGTCACATGCGATGATTGTGGCGACTGCCTTAAGGTACCAAGCAGAAAGGCGTAGCAAAGTCATTGTGTCTGTTGTTATTTCTCGATATGCGGAGTCAATAACCCATTTTACACAGGGAGAAAGTGTCTGTTTCGATATGTCATGTTCCTCACTGAGGAACTGAGGTACTTTCCTTGAAGAACCAATTCGATCCTTTTCTAGTACCCCTTCATAGCTCTCACTGGGTGCTGTAGACGACCTTGTCATGAATTAAACAGGGTTAACTGGTGTTTCGCTACAAATGTCTGATTCTCACGTTCTTAGCAATGATAAAATGGGTAAGTAATACTGACCCATCTGCTGTAACAGTAATTAGTTCAGTTCAACTAATAAAGCAAGCATCTGACTGATTTATCCTGCAGACGATACTAAGAAAAGAAAGCAGGCATAATATGAGAGATGAACCAACTAAGCCTTCTAAGACGGTTCAAATGGTATCAGCTGTGATGGGACCATTGATAGATTCCACCGCCGGAGATTGTGGAACTGTTCCCTTTTATTGTGATTGGCGCTAACTGTTTCTCGTCAGGGATCCAATGTATGCAGTTAGCTATTGTTGAATGCATTCATTTGCGCAATGTGCTCGAGGACAGACTATTAAGGGAGCATTTTCGACATCACTAATACACTTCATGTGGCAGGCCTACTCGCTTTAGTATTTCTCTCCATCAAGTTATGTCAGAAATGTTTGTTCCTGAGGGCTTAGTTAATATGCTCCAGATGTGCAGGTTCAAAACCCCCTGATTGGAATGGAACGCCTGTCATTGTGGAGTCTTTTGCCTTAGCAATTGATGATATTACTCTATTTTCCTGTCGATTTCTGCCTCAAGATTGATTCGTGATTTGTTTCCTCATGATTATAGCAATCAAGATGGGAAGAAATGCCGATTATCTTTCTCTCTGTATCACGTTCGTAAGCGGGTGTTTGAAGGATGATCGTGCGCATCAAAGTCTTTCCAACCAATGGAGAGAACTTCAACTGTCCAGGCTTTCGGATCCGGGCTCTGAGACAAAGGGAATGACTTTTGCATTCCTCCTTTCACCAATTGATCCGCAAGTGATCAGTCCTAGCGGGCACATATGCAAGTGATAACCGATTTATAAATAGACCATTCCGCTTGTATCAACTGCCTTTATGGGACAGCTAATTTGTCAATGCCTGTTGTGGTCAAGGAAATTGGCAAACTTGTCCATGAATTTGTCATTGAAGACAAAATCTTACCAATTCCCAAAGAAAAAATATAGGTTTTGTAACATTGTTCATCTAAGCCTTATAAAGTAATTCACAAGAAGGTATCACTCGGAAATGCATACTGGAGAGGAACCAAGCAATTGTAATGCAAAATATCATGTAATGTTGGCCAGGAAAGATATCATTTTTTTTCTCACCCGTTCCCTTAGTCGCAAGAAAATACTGTATTAGAATATGTGATGACTATTCATGAACCTCATCAGATGCTATGGTTCCGACTTGATGAAACAGAATCCAGTATGTCCTCTTTGGGGCCAGGACAAAAAAAAAATTGACTATCATCTCCCGTGGGCTACAAAAGTAACTACCCACAAAAGCACTAACTGGTCATATAGTGGCATGGAACTGTTGGGAAACTATACAGTATGTCTCTATAAACTTTATGTCTTTTCCCAGTGATAGTAGGTGTACACATGCGTGATGTTAGATTACCATGAGCCGTCGCTTTGGGCATATTGAAAAGCTATTTTAACTGTGCTAGGTATATATGATGGAACTGAGAAATAATGGGGTAGTATTAACCCTATTCTCTGTTTTATCCATATTGATTTTGAAGAATAGTTGCTTTAATCATGCAACAAATCTGCATCAGTTGCCTCTCTCAAGTGAGGGCCATATTGACCAGGTACTGCGACAAATCTGGCCATGTAACGAGAGGGGTGCATTGCGGTAAAACAGGAGAAACGTGGCTGCTTAGGCGGACCCATCATTCACTTTAATGACATTGTCTTTGGTATTGACCTGATGAGATCTGAAACAGATGGTAGGTGGGCCCATAATTCAACGTAATAGGCAGGATCTGCATTGTTATTGACCTCATGGGTTCTGACTAAGTTGACAGAGTCCGGCAATGTCGTAACATGGTCATTGAATCACAAATAACTTTGTGAAATTAGTTATGTTAGAACGGGTATTGGTTACGTAATCTCCCGATAGGTCACCAAGTTCACCTTGCATGATGCTATCTCTGGCACTTAATGACGATGGCATTAGCCAGTCTTATGTTTACCATCATAGGAAATGAACCTAAGACAACGGAATTTGTGAGTACAATTCATCATCTTTACGTGAATGAGGCGACGGTGACGTATGTGGAATCGGAGAAGAAGCTGGAGAAGATGTCTAATGGGGTAGCCATTCATGCTTGTAGAATGTCCTGGTTGGGAATCGGTTACTTCCAAACATCAGTCTTCCCTTTTAGCAGTAATGACAAGAAAACTCGCTGCATCCATACCCGGCTAGAACAGGTGTACATAAATATGCACCAGATGCTTTAAGGGGCATGTGGCTGAAGCATGCCAGTGCGATGAGGTGTTGTGTACGCAAACGTGACAAAAATCATTATGTTGTCAGGCGGTATTAGATATTTGTACATCACAATTGACAGAAAGCAAATGTGGTGGTTTATTTTGATATCAATCACGCTTAATGACAGGTAGTAGCAGTGAATGGATATTGAACCTATACGGTAAAAGGCCCAGGGCTTCTGCCAAGAAAGGTTGGTGACGAAGAGGAAAGAATATGAGCTATAACTGTTCGTGATAGCGCGGATCAATTAGTTGTTGATGAATATTTTGGTGCGAAACACCCGTTAAGAAGCAACTCATTAACACCAGTGACGTCCACATGTAAATTGATGACGTCTTCATACATGAAAGTGTGCTTCTGCACCTTCCCGTTTTTGCTACGTCTGGGAAAGACAAAATTAAATCCTTAAACGGTAAAGTCAGTAAAGAGTCGCGTAAATAGCTATGATGTGGACGTTAAGGCCAGATTGGCATAGAAAATTTACCTGTATGCTTCGGACAGCAGCGGATATTATACAGCAATATTAATCAATTTTTCTATATCTTTTATCAAACCATATGTATCTAAATACAGCCATGCAATGTACGGGGACTAACTAACGACACGAGCAGGCTAAAATTACGGCACTTGTCGACAAAGAAAGAAAGAGAAGATGAAAATGTATCGACGGAGTATAATTAGAAGACAACACTAGTCTAAATTCCTTTAAGGTATAAAACATCCGGAATATGGATTGCAATGAATCTCTGTGTGTAGAGAGATTGCTGCTTTACAAGGGCAATAATATTAACTGAATTAATTACCGAATTAGGCAGCAATCTCTGTATCAAAGCGAGGTCAATCTGTAGAACTTCCGCATAGGTGTGAATTTAAAGTTCAGATTTTGAGCTAAAACGTTTCACCATAGAAGGGCTGAATTAGCAAGGTGGTATTATTGATTCTAAGTTAGTATGACAGGGTAATGTTTTTGAAAAAGCAAATATACACTTTATGTCTTGTGGTATAGAATGTGAAAATAGTTTCCTATCATTCCATGAACCTAGAAGAAAACTGCTTGAATGTATTCCCTGAAACTACTTGAAATTAAACCAATTCAGATACAGTAGAACCTAAAACGTAACCGTTATCTTCCGATAACGCAAATACTAATCTGTAACATCAACAACATAGCTTTATTTTTACTTTCTAAAATTGGACATTCTTGAAAATACAAAGGTGGCACTGATCGCATGGCAATCAAAACATAAAGACAATAATATAGTAGCCTTCATGACTAATAACAATTCAGAATTAAAATCGCAAATCAAGGAGTAATAATATCCTGGTTTGCCCTGAAGTAAAACCTATCATTCATACAACATTATTGCAATTGCGTCATAAGTTTGATCTGTTGTCAATGCTTGTGTATATGAGGTGAACATGCATATAACATTAAGGCCTTTTCTATAAAATGTCACATTTTAGTGACTGACAATGATATCTCCCTTGGGACTCAACTTGCTGAATGGCCATTATACAGTTTTCTGTCTGTCTGTCTGTCTGTCTGTCTGTCTCTCTCTCTCTCTCTCTCTCTCTCTCTCTCTCTCTCTCTCTGTATCGCTCTTACGCCGGAGGCTTTTATTTGGTCGTAGCTTGATAAAACTTGCTAACAAAGTAAAGGCCACCGGAGGCAAGTGCAGTCAAGCCGGACAGTACAGCGAGACCAAATCCTGCGTGTAACGTGCCCAGTGAAAGGCCCTCGTCCTTTACTTTACCACCATATATGCTAGCCCCTAAAATTATGCTGATTCCTGAAATGTATGAGAAAAGATATACTGGATAATAGAGAGGTGTTTAGAATTACCTGTATAGCTAAATGAATAATACAATATACAGTTACATAAATGAAAATATATTTCTTGAGAAAACCTAGAATTTGAGATGCATCTTAATTTTGAGACATTTGAATATTTATATCCTGAAAGAGGTAAGATTGCTAAACAGCACCATCTTACAACAGCCTTAACTACTCTTGAGTCGGCACAGGGAAAGAGCTAAAATGGTCATGAAACGGGTCCATCTCCATCTATGCACTGTGCCATAGATCTTCTACTTGAGTGCATACTAAAGTTTCCTAACTCAAAACTATGTTTGATGTTGCTAGCGACTATAAAATCGATGTTAATTTTAAAAAAATGCCTTGTGCAACCTGTTCAATCGTCTAAAATCAATGATTTGTGATTGATTCTGAAATGGGAATTAATTGTCAAGAACCTTAAGTTTTATTGTAGCTATGCTGTCTTGTTTAGAAATGTTTGAAAAAATAACACATTGTATATAAAAATTACGTATATTATGGATTTTATATATTTTAGTGCTTATAAAATTAAGTGCTCTTCATTAACATTTTTTGTGGTTACTTTGCGTTAAAGTGAGGGTTGTTAGGTATGTCGGAATATGACGATCGTCATATAACAACAATGCAATGGTTCGATTACAAAACTGCCAGGAGCCGTTACAGAATCACGCAAGGTTGCGAAATGGCTGACAACCATTGTAGGACCATATGAGTAGCGAAATGGCACTGCGACAGTTTCAAGACCAATTATACTTTTAAAAACCCAAAATCTAAGGATTCTGATTATAGAGCAATAAGTGTTTAAGACGTTCAGTATGTACACTATGCATGACGACTAATACAATATAGTTACTAACGCGTACAAATAACTGTTGTTGTTTTTGGTTCAAAGTTAGCTGTATGTGCTTGTCTGTGAGAGAGAACCGTAAGTCCTTAAGGATGCGATAGTTTTGCCCAATTTTAGTATCTTTTGAGTTCATAATATCACTTATTATTTACACGTACGATCGTTTGCAAAATCGAGGAAAATACGGGTAACATACAGAAGTAGTTTGCGTTGTGTCAATGTCAGAAAGGATAGCGTTTTGCAAGACATTTTTGTTAACCCATTCTTGAATCAATAATATTGAATGTGTAACATTTTAAGGCTCTGGAGAAAAACAGAGTTGTTTTAAAAAACGAGTATGTTTTCATTATCTATTTGTATACATTTTTTTTTGCCAAATGACTTTTATATTGTCATAGTATGGAACGCTATTGATGATTCAAAAACTATTTTTTGTTTGTTTTTTTGTTCTGGCGTGCGTTAGGCGTATTGACTACAGAATGAGGAGAATTTTCAGTCTTTAAGTTTTGAAAAAAAAATCTATCTTGGCAACTTAAACATAGGGCTAGACGTCTTGAATTTTCTTTCATCGGTAGATAACGTAATTATACAGTGCAGTTTTGAAACGTTTATGAAATTTAGCTCTCTCATTATCTCAACAAATTGAGCTCTCGGAAACAAATCAATCCATGACGTTTAATTTGATTTATATTGGGCACATGAAGTAGATGATACGATCGATTTTATGCATATTACTGTTATGTAAAATACACTCATGTTACATTCAGTAGATTAAAGGACATATATCTGGAATAGATACACGAATTAGAAAATTTGCAAACTTAATAACTTTTATGTTCCCCTCATTATTGCTGCAGACTCATTTGGTCATTTAGGAGAAGAAAACATGCTGGCATTAGTTTTTTGCTGAAATGCAAATACAACTTTTTAATTGTCAATGGTGAACATATTCTGCGGTTTTTAAGCCATTATCTCGTCGGAAAGAAGGCCAGATTTATTTATTGTAGTTTTTGTATAGCAACGAAATGTACGTTTAAGATAAATATGTATTATTTTCAGCCTGCTCAATGAATGTATTACATCAATATAAAAATGAATTGAACTGATTATAAGAGAGAGAGAGAGAGAGAGAGAGAGAGAGAGAGAGAGAGAGAACCATACAATGATATCCATCATTTCATCAAGCCTTTGTTCTATCGATCATACTTCAAACTTTGAGTAAATGCATACACAGGGAGACGGACAAGCCTAAATGCAGATTGTTAACTCGATACCGAACGATATAGACAAAACATATAAAAATCTGATACATAAACACATTAGCGATAATCTGTAAATATGAGACAAGCTTAACGGTCAAATTTGGAATATTTATCATTTACCGGCTGCAATAGCTAGCCCTCCTGCAATAAGTAGAAACCGTGCGTTCTCCTTCATGACGAACAGCTTAAGAAACCCGATTACTCCTGAACCAGCCAAAAGGAGGAGTCCAATTATTACGAACGCTCTCGTTGCTCCTAGGTAGGCTGGAACTAATTCAGCACATATATATATATATATATATATATATATATATATATATATATATATATATATATATATATATACGC
>JAECUM010041025.1:0-21137 GCA_016617855.1 Megalonaias nervosa
TTTGGTGATTCCGACAAATATTTTTCAGCATTAACTTGGAGGTGGAGGGTGAACCCTACAAGTTTTGGAGCAATTTATTTTTGAAAATAAGGCTTCCTACGAAAATGAAAATACAAGGTAAGCGAGGTCTCTAACCGACCGAGACCTTTCTCTAACTGGGTTATTTAATAATTTTGCGTTCTCCTTTACCTACCTGTTTGTGTATCGTAAGCGGTCCCTTACCTGTATATATTTTCCCCCGCCGAGTGCGTGTATTGGCTGACAACGTGTGAATCAGGACAAGTGCGGTGTTATGTGTGACAAAGGGGCGACAACTCCTGCGGCCTTAATGAATATGTTGAAGCGGAGAAGGATAAAAAGAAAAAAGTGACAGTATGGTGTCTCAACCAAAAATTTTATCGAGATCAATGCGATATCGCGACCGAGGATCATGTAAATTTATCGTGAATATGCTTCATTGGGAAAATTAGCTGGAGCTCGATGGGTTAAATATCCTGGCGAAAAACATCCTCCTGGATATACTTATTGTTGTCCTGAAACCAGACTTGATATCCAACTTGATGAACGAGACCAACCAAGACCTGGAAAGTATCCAATAAATGCGATTAATCAAACGTGCCATGTTCATGATGGCGCGTATACAAATCCCGATCTGCAACAACGATATATTGCAGACGTGAAGTTGATTCATTCTTTAAAGTCTGTAAAAAATAAATCTCTCAGAGAATCACTAGCTAATTGGCTGGCAAGACCTGCGATGAAAGGTAAACTAGTGCTAGGGGCTGATAATTAGTCGGTTGATTATTATTATAATAATGGAATCGATTTATTATAGCCCAAGAGGATAATGGAGGGGTGGAGCGATTAGTAAACGTGATGATGCAGCAAGTGTCACACGTTCTGTTGCTGAAAATTGGTTAGCACGACCGGCAATATGGCAAATTTATCTACCACCACCTAAAAAAATTCAGTACGCACATTTTGATGTCAGCGCTCCCAATGAAGTTCATCAGGCAGATATTTTGTTTTTACCACATGATACTTTTAAAACTGGTAGACGTCAATCGCGCACATACAAATACGCGTTGACTGTCGTTGATGTTGCAGAAGCAGAAGCACTATCAACAAAGACAGCAACTAAAGTTGCATCTGAGTTTGAACGAATTTATCAACGAGAACCCTTGTGATTTCCACAGCTGCTACAGGATGATCCTGGCAAGGAATTCCTTGGTGCAGTAACATCTCTGATGAAACAACATAACTTGAAAATCAGACTAGGGCACACCGCAATTCATCGCGATCAGGCAATCGTTGAGCGGTTTAATCGAACACTTGCTGAGCGATTGTTTGATATCAATATGCGAAGGAAGTATCACTGAACAAAATTCAGAAAGACATGAGATCTGGTGAATGGGTTGCAAAACTACCAGAGGTGGTAGCTGAGTTAAATAATTAAATTATTCGTGAAACTTCTATGAAACCCATCAGTACGATCACAACGACATGACCCTTTCTCAAAACAACCAGTACTAGGTAATGTGACTGTAAGATATTGATATGAATCTAGCGAACTTGAAGGGGGTTAAAAAAAGAGCAACTGATCCTATCTGGAGTGTGACCACACTTACAATTTCCAGCGTGGTAAGATCCACGGGTAGAACTGCAATCTACAGACTAGATTCAACTGATCCTGTATGTGGATTTGCACGTGAACAATTACAAGTAATTCCTGAAAATAAACAATTACCACCGCCTTCACTTCTGTGAAAGCAGGGCACCAGCACCTCTACATCGATTACACTCAAGACATGTCAACATCACATTTTCGCGTGTATGACCGAGACTACTATTAATTCTATCCACGGTAAATTGTCGTGGGTCATCAGAAGAATACTGCCACAACATTACTGTGTTACAGCAAGCACAGTGATTATTTTGTTGTTGTTTCAGCGTCATGATAAACTTAACATCGAGGTCAAAGTCACGCTTACTTTTTTGTCAGATCGCTGATAACCAGCTATTATTTTCCTTACCATATCATCGCAATTGCTAGCAGTGGTTTCCTGAGTCATTGCGCAGTCTATGATAACCCTCCGTAGCTGAGACATTCTTCTAACTCTCGACACCGCTACATAAACTAAATTTGACCATTCGATCCGATCATCGACAATCCAGATATTTGTATGGGAAATAGTTAATCCTTTGACGAAGGAATCGTTATAGCATATCCTAGAATCCACGGAGATTTATCCTTCGTTAACGCGCTCTCAACAACACCAACAGTAACTAAAACAATATCATATAACACAAGATTTTGTTTCCTTGTTTCTACCAAGCGTCCTGAAATCTCAACTTCATTATTTTGTTCGCGTGTATCTGCTGGTCGATAACACAATGGCACAGGTACATCCGAAAACTTTTATTTATGTAACATAAATAATTGCTGTTGAAGTGTATCACGAACTATCTTCCGACTTGCAACTACCACAAATTCTAAAATTCACTCATCACAGTCTCTGGAATTACTTCATGCATTATCTCACCATTGAATCTTATCTGGCTGCAGTCTGATTAACTTTCCAAACTCTTCAGCGGTTCATCAATAGCTCTATGATCATCAATTATTTCCTCATAATAGTCGACGAACTTTTTCAGCCATTCATGCGGAGATGATCCAACAAAGGTGGTGATTGACCATGATCGCCACAGATGATAACTGCAATATTTCTCGAAAACAACCAATCAAGAAACATTTCTAATACCTCCACAGATACCGTGCATATCTAATCCCAGATAATAATCTTAGGAATATATTTCTTACCCATTCGCTCAGGAGTCCATGCATCTTCCACCTTCCATCTAAAGAAACTGTGACAAGTATGAGATTTAACTCCTCGTTCGCTCGTTTTTTCTAATTAGAACTAAACAAACAGAAAATAAAAAAGACAATTCTCGTCATCTAAATGTAATAGACACCGGTGCTCTCAATGTGCAAACACAAGAGAAAGTGCTTCTTTCAGTAGCGCTAATACAAAAGAGGCATTTTCTCTACGTTATAACACTAACTGCGTATCAACTGATGTGATCTATTTGATAACCTGTAAAAAATATCATATGCAATATGTTGGACAAACACTTCAACAAGTTTCTAAGAGAATGAATAATCATCGCTTTCATATTAAAAATTATAGAGATCCTCAGTTTTCCTCTAATATTTCAACACATTTTAATACCAATAATCACTCTCTACTCGATTTTTCTTTCATGCCAATAGATATTGTGCATGGGGACATGAATAGGCTCATAAAATAAACTTACTGGATTCATAAATTAGATACTTTGTATCCTAATGGCCTTAATACCAATGCACTATATAAAATCGTATAATTTTTTTTTAAATTGGTAAATTGTATATCCTTTATAACAACATAATTATATGTATGACTGTTTGTCTCTGTTTTATTTTATTATTTTACTGATTCAGTTTTCATTAGAGACTCGTGTATCTTTTAGATCCTATATATATATATATATATATATATATATATATATATATATATATATATATATATATATATATATATATATATATATATATATATATATATATATATATATATATATATATATATATAATTGTTATGATGATGCATATCATTTATGACGTTACGTAATGACGTAATTGTTATTTTAAAATATAAAGACGTCATCCGTTTCTTTCAAAACATTTTGTGCCTGAAGAAGCATGTATTAAATGCGAAACTAGTTGCTCAGAATTATCGGCGTTTGTGTTGTTTTTTATCCCAATTTACCCTTATTGGAAATCTTTTATTTTTTTCCAATTCAGCAACGTCTTTGATAGACGCTCCGGTATATTTAAGTGTTTCTGCCCACTCATTTGTTTCTTTACGTCTTAGATCCGTTAAACCATTTCCACGCATCGCATTTGTAAAGTGTTCTATAACCCGTTCAGCAACATAGTTCAAGCGAGAAATTTTCATCGGCAGCAGGTCATCAACGCTAGGTTTATCATTCAGCGGATATATCACGTAAACAACTGCCGTCACAGGATATTCTCGCTCATAATAAGGTTTGTCGATACCAGTCTGTATTCCTGATTTGGAATTTTTATTTAACGTGACAATATTTCCAGCGCGATGTAATCGAACAAGGTCACGTTTGTCACGGATAATCCAGATGTCATCTACCGCGGCGGTATCTACAGCTACGATAAATTTTATTCTAAATATATATCTTTGTTCGTCGAGATAATTAATAATTGTCCTTTCTCGCTTGTCATTCATTGTAGCGTTGACGTCTTGGATAATTCTAAATGTTGACCACATATAAGCCGCACCATTGTTGTGAAATTCTCTCTTGGCTTTACGGATACGATTGATTAAAGTTTTATTCGCCAAATCAACCCGAGCTCGCCTCGGCAATTCAGGGGTTATTCTTTCAAGATCGAATCTGGCTTTGGAGGGCTTAATCGCAGATAATCTTGTAAATTCCTGCATGTTATAATTAAGGCAATTATATATTTAAATTAAACTTTAGTTTATAATATATAATGAGTCAAGCAAATAATCATTGTAAGTGGTTGACGATTGGTTCTGCAATTCCTTGTAATCGGGCTTGTGAAATGAATTCTGTGGATATCACGTGCAGAGCGTGAAACGAAAAAGTGAAACGAAAAAGTCAAGGACCAAAGCCGTGTTTGAAATGTAACGTCGGAGTCAGGGGTAAAACGCAGTTCAGCGTACAATGCGGCGGCAAAAATACAGAGGCTTGAAACGATATTACGATAAAAAATAACGCCGGCAATAGCGTTGCTGGTGACAAATCTCCGATAAAAAACGCTGAAGACTATTTGCTAGATTTTCAGATTAGTATCACACATATTGTTTCTAGTAATAAAATGATAATTTAGACAAATAATATATACTATATAAATGGAGCAAGAGAATTTGTAACACATCCTATCATCAAAGATTATGAGGCATCGCGTGCTGGTATCATCAGAAATAATACTGGTTATCTCATATTGAATGCCGGGGAAAATATATATCTATGTCATAAGTTTGTGTATGAATGTTTTCACGGAATAATCGAAGATGGTTTTGTCATTTATCATATTGATTCAGATCCAAAGAACAATTATTTGAGTAGTTTACGATCTATTACACAGAGTCAGAATTGCAAATTTGGAAAAACTGGTAAGCACAAAAAATTGCTAGAGCAGTTATATCTCTGAACGTGGAGAGGAGCGAAAAACAAAGAATTTTCATTGACATATGCAGCTGGTAAATATTTTGATATTTGCCAGCGTCCGGTACAACATGTCGCAAATAATATAATAAAATCAGCATTTTCAAAGAAATATAAGCAAAAAATAAAATTTCAGTATCTCCTGACAGACGCTCCTGAATTTTACAATGAAGTAGAAAAAAGAAATTCAATGAAGGGAAATAACACTGTCAAGTAAAGTTCCTCCAGTGGAGGGATTAAAGAGTATCTTCGCTTGTATTTTATAACGACTTAAAATTATAAATATAATTATTATTTTGTGTTTTTCAAAAATATTATCCTTGTTTTTCTGACCTTGTCAAGACCCTTTCCCCTTCCCGACTTTGTTAGGATAATAGTTAAGATAAAAGAGTAAACCAGACAGTGACTGTTAACTCATGAAGCTAATAATATAATCAGAATAATATTATAATCTCATTCTGCATAAATAATATAATCAGAATAAATATTATAATCAAAATAAATATTACAATCAAAATAATGTTATGATCAGAGTAAATATTATAATCAGAAAGTAGCACCGTATATGAGAACGATAGTTTTCTCCCACTCTGGTCCAATCTGACCTCAATGGAAAATTACTGGCACCGGTTACTGTTCATCTTGACCTCAATGGAAAATTACTGGCGCTGGTTACTGTCCATGTTGACCTGAACGGAAAATTACTATCATGTGTTTCTACCACTCTGGTCCATTCTGAGTTCAGTGGAAAATTACTGGGCAGTACATTGCGCGATTATCAGTATACGCGCACTTGAAATTTTGTACAACGGTCGGTCTGTATAATAAATGTCGTCTGTTCAACACTGTAAGTCAGAAATAGCTACACACCGCTCTTGCTGTCTATATTTTGTTTTTATTTTAAACAGCTATTTATTTTATAATGAATTTCGGAAATATTAATGCAATTATTTCTGAGATTAAAATATTACATGATGATGATATAGAACTTTCTCACAGATTATTTTGAAATGTTACAGGAAAGAGAAATACGACGGAAGATGCACACTAGCAGCCGAAGAAAGGTTTATTAAATTACTTCAACAAGCGATGAAACAATCGTTTCTTTATGTCGATGATGATAAAAACATCCGGAAATTCGTTTCACTCGCACAGGCGATTGAAAAAGTTAGATCTGAGTTTTCACGCGAATGCGAAACAAAAAGATTGTTAGTTTACGTGTAAGATAATTGAAAAACTTTATGTACGATTGTGAACACCCTGACGGAGTCCTTGTCTTTATTCCTGACAGAGTCCTTGACGAAAGTCAAGAAGGATTGTGAACGTCACTGGTGAAAGTTGTAACACCGAATAATATTTATTTTTGTTCAGATTTAGTTTTTATTCTGATTTTGATTCTGATTTATTTTTTCCATTAATCGAGAAATTTTTACTCTTCGAGAATCTTACTACGAAGTTAGTTTAGACAATGATAACACACCATCAATTGTTGTGCATGGTTTAGTTTTTCTATCTCGGCAATTGTTCCAACCATTATATTCATTTGTATGATTAATTTTGAGAAAATGTATTCCAACAAAAAGTAGCTACGGCGACAGTTTCATTTACTTGTCGTCATATCAATATTTGGATCTGGTCGAGTTCCAATATATCTTTTATTTGTTCCGGAGTTGATTTTGACAGTGCACTTAATGCTAAGTTGGTGAATCTATCCGCGGATTCAAATTTTGATTCTGATTATAATATTTATTGTGATTTTTAGGAGATTTCACAAAAATCAGTCAGGTCACATCTCACATACAAACTTATTGTCAAAACTTCATTTTTTAAATCAAGCAAGTGTCCACTTTGGTCAGGAAGTCTAAAATGTACTGACACAATTAAAATCCAGGCGGAACTTCATGGGTGAATGTGTATAGAATATATCCCTGTTGTGCCTGCCTGGATCTTTCGAGATCTACTTGATAGCTGCCGTCGATTGCATCACATGCAAGATTGACTGAGATTGTTGGTGTGATATTGACAATACATGGTGATATACGACGACCACCGCCGTCTGGATCATTGTTATGTTTGAGAATATCTGGAGGAGGGGATACTTTTCTCCATGATTCTAGTATCTCTGGAAAATATTCATCGATGATATCGTTGACGTCGCCGAGTTTAAATTATGGTATAATGAATTTTGGTAATTCTGTTTCTGTAATCGCATAGTGTCTGAGAATAATTGCTTAAATGTCGTTGTCTTCTTATCCGGTGGAAGATCAAAGAATTAATCTCTAGTAGCAATCGCTGTTTCGATAATAACCCAACTTACACACCCGAGGTCGGATACAACTTGATTTAGATGTATCGTTTCAGTTATTTGTTGCCTTAGATCGTAGTTTGGATATTCTCGTATGTAACTTTGAAACAACTGACCCAATTTGCTGCGTATACGCTTGTGTTCAGGCATAATAGCTTCGATGTACAAATTAATATATTTTTGGTCGATGAGTTGTTTATTATTATCATCATAATGATAGAAAGTTCTTGGCGGCATTGCAAATCTTGTACCATCAGTCGCAAGAAAATATATACCAACATCCACTGGCTCGGTAGGCTTCTCGTCGATAATAAAGCTAGCTCGCTCCAAATGCCGCCATGGATAATTTTTTCGATATTCTGGAAGGGAAGAAAATATCTCGTTTATCTGAAACGTAATCGGACCGTTGAGGCTGCGGTGGTGCTGACGGTGCCGGAGGCTGTACTTCTGGCCATCCTAACACGGTTCGGATCGATGATTAATATGTATCTACGGCATAATCTGGTGTTGATATTTCAATGGCGGCTGATAATGTTGGCTCATGAACAGTGATAGCGAATTTGGATTCTTTTCCTGTGATAGATTTAATCCTGCGTTGGAATTCACTATTGATCTGTTTCATTTGATAACTGCCAGTGGGAATACCAACAACCTGCCATTCGTGGGTTCCATCAGGTGTATTTTTAGAAGACACTAATGAATTATCTGCATGCAACCCACCATACAACTTTGATCTAATATTTGGCCAGCTGTAATATACTCGCAATTACTCTAATGCTATTTCTTTGGCTGGAATTGCAGTTTGAAAGCTAACGTTGAACTCAGGATTAGTTGAACTCGCTGATATCATCGTGGTTGCTGGTGGTGTTGTATTCGCGACGATTTGTTCTAGCAATTCTTCTGACATTATTATTTACTTCCTGATTTAAATTAGGGATCTTTGTCAGGAGACAAAGAGGTTTGGTTTCCAGTTACTTCATAATAAACCTTAATCATTTCTGCGAATTCCTGATCTGATGTTATTCCATCGTTGAGCATTGACGATATCAGCGATGATAATTTGGCATGTGCGTGTGTTGTCGCTGATAGCAACGTTATATACTCATGTAATTTATCAACCGCACACGTGGATATCTTTTTTGCAATGATATTTAAGAATACCAGCAACACCAGTTATAGCTGCAACACCAATTCCTATTACTGGTGCTATTACGTAAGACATTGATAATGATCCGATTATACTACTGAGAATGCAGAGTATACAATTACGTCTGCGGTATTTTTTTGTTTTTTGTTTTACTGTATATTCATTAATGATATCTTTCAGTTGGGTCTGCAACAAACACACTTGCTCGTATCTGGAATGTTGCGCTGCAACAACGTCAATCAGTTGGTTCATTATATAATTTAAATAGGTAGTAGTTTAACGACTAATTCAAGACACCAATAAAACAAGAAGCCGAGGTCTTTTTTTTCGGGGTTCCACCACAAATGTTCTCTCATCGTTTGATCCAATATCACTAACATTGATCCAGACGGAGTCAGGACTGGAAAACGCCGTGAAGTTATGGTAGATACTGTAAATGTTGTAGTTAGCGGTATGTTTAATGGATTTATTGAGTGGGTTCCCATAATGCTGATCCAGACGCTTCTGTATATACTACATCATCGGTAATCTATTTGATGTCAGAGAGCTTAATGTCGATGGCTGCTGGACTTCCAAAATATTCATTAATAGCTCTATTTGTGTTTCTACGAAAATTTACAAACGCGGCTACATGAGTAGCAAATTCAGATCTAAATGTGGTCATTCCATAATTCATTGTCATTAACGAGGTCATCATCGGGATGTAGCTATTGTCGACGTATTTCTTCGTTGCAGCGTCATCGTTTGATTCTGGTCCTCTAAGACCAGTAATTTTATTATTAACCATATTGAGAGAACCAGTCATTGTATCACTGGCGGATAGTAAACGATCATTGATCTCAGTTCTGATCGTGGTGTTGTTGCTGTCTACGCATTATTTTGTTGCCACATCATCCTCTGATTTTGGTTCTCTCACATTGATAATTGTATTTCTGCTCATGTTGAGATCGCCATACATAATATCCCCAATTGTTCTGATGCCTCCAGTTATCTCTCCCATGATTGTTAAAATTGATTCCTCCGAGTTTTAATTTTACCGTTTTTAGTAAATACCGCTAAGCTATCTTCGGTCGCATCTGGAACTCGCAGAATAATATCTGTTAACGGGATATTGCTCGTTTTTTTTTAATCGTCCTTATTGATCCTGAAAAACAAAATGTACATTTTGGTCCACATCTACGAGACGCAAAAGATTTGCGAGCCCATCCTTGACCTGGTCAAGGGTTGCATACTTAGATAATCCATCTTAAGGTTTGAGACTCCGAGAAGATCTTCCGTAAATATCTTCCTTTGTATATTCACTAAGACCCGTTTTAAACGACGGTGGACGGCTATACCGTCTGGTGGTATACTCGTGCACGACTTTATGAGGCGTCGTTGTTGACGATAACACAGCGTCGAATACAGCAAGTACTTCACATCCAGATATTGGCGGATCAGTTATTGTCTGTGTTGGTAATGTTGATTTTAGCACACTGCTATTAGTATAAATAAAACGTGCATTTGAGATTTACACCCAATTACCATAGGATGAACGATGACACGCCCGTCGACAACTCCACGACGGAGTACAAGTATGTGGAATATTCCTAATCTCAATGCAAGCACACACAGAAAATAGAAACACGTGACGAGGATGTGTATTTGCATCCTCATAAAGCCATTTTAGAGGTCCGAGGAAAATTCCATCCTTTAGTTTCAGGAGGAGATCATGCCGCTAATGTGCAGATTACACTGCAGAAAATGGGTGGTCATTATTTAAATCAGCACAATACCAGCTGAATGATCAAACAGTGAAATAAATCAATGGCTACTTATCACAAGCCAACACGATCCTGAATTTGATCATGTTCAGTGATCATTACTTGCGATCGCTTGCTACCATGCTTGGTGGTTTAAAGACACTAATACCGGTGCTTCCCCAAGTAATGAATTTGCTGTCACGGCAGATATTCTCAGAGCAGTGGCTGTGGCTAATAATGCTGCTTTCAATGGAGGCAATTTCAGAAAGAATTTTGCTCTTGCTGGGAATGGCACGTATAACGTAGGATTTACTGTATGTCGAGCTCTTATCGATTCCAGTCGTGAAATTTGTATGATGCTTCCTCGGAGCAGACGTTTTGGAATATGTCGCGATATTCGCACGGTCTTCAGAGGGGTTAAATATACACTGATCTTCGAAAGAGATTCTCAAACGCAATACATGCACAGAAGGGGTGCAGCTGGAGCTTCAGCAGATGGTCAGTTTACGATGACGTGGATCCCGTTGTGGATGCCTAAAATCACGCCGTCCACTGCTTACATGCTCGAATTAGAAACTACCCTGGCTCGTTTTACCAAACAACTTTACTTTCAACACAACCGAATTTACATGCAATAATTCGCACGTGCACAACAAACCAAGTCGTGGAGAGTCGCCATGAATCCAGGTAGCGAACTTCCCAGACATGTGTTTATTGTTTTTTTAATTATCAACAGGGCATGAAAACCCTCTCAGTTTATCTCGTATTCATGTTCTATCAATTCCTGACAATATCCAGAACGAGAACTGGAGTGTAATTTTGCTGCAGCTACGAGAAATTATTCACGTGCGTAAGAGTTTTTCATGGAGGCCATGCAGAAATATAGGGTTACAGATACTGGCACGCAGGTATCATTGGATGAATTCGCTACGTTGTATCCTATTTTCCATTTCGATGTGTGTAAACATTCATAACTCATTAAAGATTCACCAGCCGATATCAAAATTCGATGGACTATTGGTGATCCTGGTGTGTATTATGTCTGTTACGTGTTAGTGACATCCGATCGATTTATGACCTTGGATGTGCTGAATGGAAAAATGAATGTCATTGTGTAGACAACAATGTTGTCTCAACATAAATTGTGTAATAAAGATTAAGAGCTGCTATAATACTGGACGAAAGAAAACATCTCAGGGATTCTATTGCAAGCGCTATAGTTCCCTTCGTCAAAACATTTGCAACTAATTTATTAGGCTCTTTATTAATTTCACTGGGTCTTGTTGCAGCTTCTGGAGCTGTCACTGGAGCAACACAAGAAACGGTCTTAAGAAACGGTGTTTCCAGAAACGTAATGCGTCAAAAACGTGCTATCATCGCCTCATCAGCTGAATATGCCGGCCGTGACGTAAAAATTAATAGCATCTGATGTAATATACAATAAACACCATGTCTTATGTACCAGTAAAATTAACGCTGTCGCCACAGCAGAAAAAAATATTGCTACGGCAGCTCAGAATAAGAGACCGATATCCATTAAACATACTTCGACAGCATTAACAGGACCTGATTAGCTCATTCTGACTCACAGACAGGCCACCTCTGTGATGAAACATGCCGGTGATTTAATGTGCCTTTTCTGTATAAAAAAAAAAAAAAAATGCATCACTGTCGTTGCAGACACTGCGATCTGGACACGAGCTGCGAAGACCTTCGGATAGAACAAACTCCAAGTGTGGGAGATTGAAACCAATGTGGTGAGCGTCCGATTGGCGCTATTGACGTTCATCAAATGATCGGAAAACTTTTAAGACAACACGAAGGATGGACATTACTAGGACATAAATATACAGGACAATGGAATCCACTGGAAAAAACATCTTGATGACCAACTTCTGCCAGGTCAAGAAGCTTATAATGACGAGAATGCCATTGCCATGCAGCATGATATCTGTTACAGAGATTGTCCAGACGACAAGGCAGGGTGTGATAAAATCATGCTGAGGGACTTAAGGGAACTCAAATCCCATAATTTCAGAGAACGAGTGAACCGCGCTCTGGTACGTGGAATCATAGGAACTAAACATAAACTGATTATAGACGTCACGGATTTGTCAAAGTTTTCAGAATCGGAAAACTTCACAAACCTGCTCGCCAGCATTTTCCACGTCGCAGAGTCATTGCTGTGACAGTAGACAACCTATGGTCTCCCGATCTCGTCGGCACGAGAGATTACAGAACATACAACGATCATTTCAATTATCTGCTGACAGTCATCGATGTCTTTAGCAAATACGCCTGGGTGGTTCCTCTGACAAACAAAAATGAAACTCTGTCGTTGAGGCTTTGGACAACATTGTGGGTACACGCAAATCCCCTAAAACAATGGTTGGTCACGGCAGCGAATTTTACAAGAAGAAGTAACAAATGGGCTTCAAACAAATAACATCGATATGTACAGCACGCAAAATCAGGTCAAAGTTTTTGTGGTCGAGCGGTTTAACAGGACTTTTTAAAGTCGCACATTGAAAAGATTTACCAGCAATAACACCAACAGATACTTAGATTTTATTATCAGAGACCGTTGACCAGTATAATCAAACATGGCATCGTAGCATAAAAATGACTCCAGCAAAAAGCCTCACAAGGTTACTGAAAACAGGAGGTCATAGACGCCTTATATTTTAGACATAAATTTAAGGTAGGTGACCTCGTGAAAATCAGCAGACAAAAAAGCACGTTCGAGAAAGGATATACACCCAACTGAACTGAGGAAGTCTTTATAGTAGATACAGTCAAGAAAACAATTGCAGTCACCTACACGCGTAAAGATCCCTCTAGAGAACTCATTAAAGGTTCTTTTACGAGCAGGAATTGCTGAAAACCAGCCAAGACATGTTCAGAGTCGAAAAAGTCTTCTCAACGAAAGGCAAAAAATCTCTCGTCAAATGGTTTGATTATCCTGACACCTTGAACTTATGGATTCAGACAGCGGCGTTGACATCACTTGGAGCTGAGTGCCTCCGACACCTTTGTATAAGAGACTGGTTTACACTTCGTTGCACGCTCTGGAAGTCATATCGTCTCAAAAATAGGCTTAAACACATAATCAAATTTTATAAATTTCTGACGATCCGGAAGCGACACTCTCGTCACCAAGTTAAGTAACTGACAAAACTGATCTCGCTGGGATGCTGATAAATTAAATCGTTTTAACTTATTCTGTATATGGTACTGCTTCTTATATCTCTGTGCTGGTTTCTGATGACTGTGATACCGTCTCCTCCATTGGAAATCCTCATACTCATCTATGTCCACCTCAGAAAATATCATCTCTGGGACACAACTCAAATCATAATTCACAAAAGTCACAGCCTCGTCAAAACGTTTCAATATATCCTCATAGGCATCCTTAGGAGCCAATTCTGCTGTGGACAGCGGCGACAACTCTGTGACACACGGTGTGTCCGACTACGATTCTCTCCATAGTCGCAGATAAGAGAATAACGTCTCTCGAACATCCATCATTTTATATTATAATGTAACCTCTAATGTATTCACTCACACTGAGCCAGAACTCTCTTTTTTTTACACCTCTCATCACATGCTCAGAACCATCTATCCGCTTAAGCACGCAACGGAAAAAGTGGCACAGAACCAACGAATTTTTGCTGCGTATGGCTACATCCATAGAAAACACCTTTCTCTGCATTGGAGTAACCACCCATGAAAAAGTGGCCCAGAACCCCCATTTGTCCCCTTTTGTCCCTGCATTTGGTCACATGACCAGAAAACACATTTTTTTCTACATTTGAGTGACCAGCATCCCCCGAAGAAGTGGCCCAGGACTCTCCATTTTCCTATACTACTATCATAAATCACCACTTACATAACGATTTTGATCTGTCATGAAATGACTATATTAATTGATTCTCACTTCAGCATCATCAATAAAAAAATCCAATTTACTTTTAGTGAATGGAAATATATCAAACGCATGTTTTCTGTTTGTTCATTTACTCTCCATGTAATTCGCATGGAGAATAAATGTTTACATGCTAATTTCTACAGGTTTTGTCCTTGAGCTATGAACAGAGTGTGGTATTAGAAGAAAAAAACCCCCCAAAAAACAAAAAAACAAAAACAAACAAACAAAACAAAACAAAAAAACAAAACAAAGACCCCACACTAAAAGAAGAAAATAAAATAGCAAAGAAAACAAGAAAACAACAACAATAAATACGCTGCTCTTATCAGGCTAAATACTTAAGGATTGTCTGTTGGATATTTTAAATAAATTCAACGAAATATGAACAGAAAATATTCAAATGGGCCTGGCCAATAAGATTGCTGTAAATCGTAATGACAAAAGAAAAAAATATTTATTACATACCTTATCATTTTGGTTCACGGATTATCTTTTGCTGGTCTTTTAGAGTCGGATTAGTGTTAAAATGATCTGGAACCTCGAGCGATTGAGCTCAAATGAACATACGCTATGTATTTCGGCACCACCATGGTAACCAGCTAACATTAATTGCGACCTTGCATTGAAACCTCAAGGCTAAAATATTATTGCGTCATAGCGACGGAGTACGAATCGTCGAAAGATAATCTGAGGTACGAAACATGCGTAATGCAAACGACCAGAAAATCTTCCAAACGTACTCGTCCAAGCTAGACTGCCCATAATATTGAAGCTTGCAATGTGACCATTGAAGATAATGGTAGTAAAACAGTAACTGAGTAGCTTTCAGATTGATTAAATAAAATTAATCAAAATACATAATGCTATATCAATAGACTACCAATAGCTTAAAAAGGCTTCAAACGACACCGAATACTATTCATGTGATTTGTACTTGTCATTCAAATTCTTTGCATTTTATTACAACGTTGCTGATATATTGAGATATACAGTTATATTATCCATTTCACCTTTTGTTCAATAACGAATATTAGTTGTAAACAAAGCTCACATTTAATATGTCCGTTAAGTTTAAAAACCAAAATATATCCATTGGAAAGGGGTGTTTCTACTCAATTCCGATTAGCAATTTCTGAAAGAAATAAAAAGATTGTATACTCTCCAAGGTAAAATATAAATAAACAAGGCAATAAAATATAAACAAAAAGAAAAAGAAAACAACAAAAAAGCAAAGCAGTAAAATATAAAATCAATAAATGGATTACATATGTGCCAATTAACGAGAAAATTAAATGGAAGTTGAATTTAGTTTTGTCGCCGAAATAAACGTTCCGAATTATTTCCTCACTATATACTGCTGATCCATATTGAGCGTAGTATTTTTGTCTGTTTGTTTGTATCGAGGTCAGATAGTTCATTCCTATAACAACAAAAGTACACTCATTCGTTATAATTTATTTAAGAAAATAGCTAAATGAAACAAGCAGCAACGATAGTCGCTTTCTTTTGCAAGAACGACATGTGTTCTGTTCCTAGTAGTTTCAGTCAAAGTGGCAGTAAAAGGTAGATATTTTTAACCATGTAGTGAAAGCTTAGCAGTGGCAGCTCACATGCCTACGTGTAGATTGTTTAGTCATTGTAAACCTAAGTCACTGTAGGTTTTGAGAGCCATGCTATGCACACGAACTTCTCAGAATTGCCAATTTTACTTTTTTGACATAGTTATCCTCTGCTATTCTCTGTCCGAGAAAGCTACATATTTAAGATACAGTGCGTTTTCCACCAAACCAAAACTACACAACATATCTTACAAGTATAGGGCAATATAGATTGCTTGCTTGCGAATCTTTGACAACATTAGAATGGATGAAAGAGGGTTTAGTAGTCATTTTGTTATTTAAATTGTGTTCCTTTTTAGTTTTTGAAAGTATCTGATGCAGCAAAATTAACAAGCTGTATCAATACGTTATAGCGGAGGCTTAGGTGACAAGCCCTTTGGTGTATTTAAATAATCAAAACTTCTGTATTGTTCTAAATATTTATACATGCACCAGAGTCAATCAAACATATTCTGCAATTTCAAGTGGTCCAATATTCAAAATAGTTGCAGTATTTTGATTATTGTCCGTTCTGTTTAATGTTTCTTTTAAAGCGTGAGGTACACAGACAAACTCCACAAGGTTTTAAAGTATAAGAGCAAGGGGTTTTGGAATTTCAAAATTCCACTCCTTCACCTATGCCATTGTATCTAAAATTTCGAGGTTTAATGTTTAACTTATGTGCGTCATATAGGCTACTTAAAGCCGTATTTCATTTTATTCAATGCATGCAAATGTAAGTCAGACTTCCTACATTCTTAACTAAACAACGACATGTTAACCGTCAAAATAACTTTTTAACACACGTATACTCTCTCTCTCTCTCTCTCTCTCTCTCTCTCTCTCTCTCTCTCTCTCTCTCTCTCTCTCTCTATATATATATATATATATATATATATATATATGAACAACACCAACACGTAAACTTTGTGACCTGTTTCACTTTATTGCGTTGTTTTCAGACTGAATTCAAACTGTCTGCGAGACCGGTCACACATTTTAGATGTTGGTGTTGTTTATTTTCATACTTATCAAATAAACCTAAGCAACAATGTAGCATCAACAAATGGTTCACATATTATTAATAGAATAACATCTTTAAAATCATCGATGGAAAAATTAGCAGACAAACAGATGAGAAATCGTTTACACGTACGGTTTCTTGAAAACTATCTAGAAGACTATGCTGTGCCAAAGGGATTGCGCTTGAAACTAAAACTTCACACCGGAAACGACACATCGGCACAGAAGTTTCAAGAATTGGAAAATGTATCTTTATGAATTTGTAAAATATTAAAAGAATAACATCAAAGGAGAGTGATCGAGATAGGCAAAGAACTAGAAGAACATAGAGATGAACTGAAAACATTAGTAGAAGGAGATACCAGCAATTTTGATGAAGAACTTTTTTTAAACAAATAAAAAAAAATTGAACTACTGTCGATACAAATTATAAAGTTACAGAATCCACAAAGAGAACATGGCAATTCTTCAATACAAGGAAAAACATCATCAAATATTACCAGGGATAAACGAAACAGGTATATTCAACAACCGAAGAATCAGTAGAGAATAGTAAATTCATAAATCTCAAGAATAAATGTATGGGAAACAAGAATCTCACACAGAATGAACAACAACTAAGAAATGTAAATGAAACTGAACATGCATCTAAAAGATCAAGACGAACCATTCATTCTCACAGAAAAAAAAAAAAAATAAAAATAAACAGAGAAAACACTTCCATGGATAATCAAAGAACTGAACAGCCCTAGGCACAAAGAAAACAATTTATGCCAAAGCCGTAAAAAATGGGTCGAAACAAATAAATTACACAAGAATCCGGCAAAACTCTAATAAGAACAATAAAAAACCTATTGGAAACCCCGAAGGATCTATTGCCGACAACACAAGCCGAAGGAAGAATATGCGATTCGTTAGGATACAAAACAAGAGCAAATGCAGAAAAAGAAGAAACGGAAAAAGAAAATCGAAAGAGGAAAAGAGACGGTAATAAATTTATCTAAGCGGATTGTAACTTACAGTGATTACATTCTTTTAGGTAAAGGTTTATCATATTGTCCAAGAACCAAAGAGCATGATAATGATAACCCCTTTTTTAATAAAAGAGAGTCTCCATTTACGCCTTCTAGTGGACGTGATATTTATCTCGATTTTTACATTGAAGCAACTAAACAAGAAATTTTAAATAGTAGTCCTACAAGAAGACATTTTACAAACATATCTAAAGAAGAACTAAATTCTATACGAACCTTATCGCAAGATGAAATTATTATTATTAAAAAAGCAGATAAGTCTAGCACCATAGTAATAATGAATAAGGACGATTGTATGAAAGAAGTAAAACGACAATTAAATGACGAAGTATATTATACAAAACTTTCCTATAATCCTTCGGAAGAAATTAAAGCAAAACGAAGCAAATGTAGTAGTGAAATCTCTATACACAATTGCTCCATATATGACGAGCTGGACATCTTCCCAAGTATAATACATCACCTCAGGTTTATATTCTACCCAAAACACAAAGCATTTGATAAATCAATACCATTATGTACCCAGGTATACCTATAATTTCTACATATAGCTCATATATTAATAATATATCTAAATATATTGCTCATATTTTAGAAACTATGAAATCGCTACATTTATATGTCAAAGACACTTCTGACTTCATTACCAAATTGAAATCTTTTGTCGAAATTAACTAAAAAATCATACATAGCTACACTTGATGTCGTTTCACTCTTTTAAATTTGGTGATACAAACTATGTTCAAAAGGCGTACACATCAATGAGTAGTCCTATGGCATCTTCTTACGCATCATTATTCATGGGAAAATTAGAAAATGACTTTAAATAAATGCCTATTAAAACCTGGTGTTTGGTTAAGTTTTCTAGACGATATTTTAATAATTTGGAGTTATTCATTTAAAGACCTTTATTACTTCATAAACTGTTTAAATGCATTACATCCAACAATAAAATTTACATTGAATGTGTCTAAAATTAAAGTATCATTTTTGGACGTAGAGGTCGCGAAAAATGAAAGTAATGACATCACTACTTTGGTTCATGTTAATAATATATTGAATATTCTTAGTGTCATACGAAATGTGTACAGATGGAATACCATATAATCAAGCGAAAATTTATAGAACAATTATTTCGGATGACACTTTTCTAAAATCATCTTTGACAGGGTTAGCTCAACATTTTTTAAATAGAAATTATCCAGCTGACATCATTTATACTTCCAAAAAGTATCTTCCTTTATACAACTTGACCAGTAAAATGTAAAATCAAAGAAAGAAATGAAGATATCATTTCTGTTGTTACTGAATATAATCCAGGTTTACCTAATATGGGTAAGATTATCAATAAATATTTAGATTTATTACATTTATCGTGTAATGTAAGTGTTAAACGCTACGCAAAAAGAAACCCACACTTGTGTATAAAATGACTAATAATGTTAAAGATTTCCTAATTCTAAACTAGACCCCCCCAACCCCCATCATTTAAAAAGGGTTCATCAACTGAATTTAATAGACCTAGATGTTCGAGATCAATCTCTCATTTCGCCGCACACTTTAATGACAGTTCCAATACTTTGCAAGATTTTTCATTTCATTTGATTATGAGATGGAACATCTGTTAACAGCAACATATTGGCTTCACCTTTTTCATACAATCTGAGATGGAACATCTGTTAACAGCAACATATTGGCTTCACCTTTTTCATACAATATATCCAAAAGGCCTAAATTAAAAAAATTCTATATGACATTCAATAATAAATAAATTTAAACGTTCGCATTTAGTGTGTTGAATTATTAATGTTTTTAACGAAAATTATGTTAATCAATGATAACCTAAATTTTATAATTAGAAATATCATCTGCATATTATTGACAGCAATATAACTAAATAAGTATTGTATAAATAAATAATTACAATATATTGTAAATTATTTTATACATCCATTTTTTAAATATATTAGTAAAAGTATTTTTAAGGATATTTTATAAATTAGAATAATATTGAATTATTCTTAAATAATTGTACAAAAAGGGAGGTAATTCATATTTCACTCCTTAAATCAACATAGTTTGAAGAAGATAACACATTTTGCATTTCCTAAGTAACTACTTACAGATAAACTGAAAAACTTTTAAAACAATGTGAAATTTGAAACATAATGCACAATCTCCAGTATTTTATCCAGTCAAAAAATATTATGAATAACACAAAAAATACATTATACATAATAAATATATTACAACCATTTATCTCCATTTATTCATAAAGTTATAATCCGACGCCGTAAAAATCTATTTTTTATTCTTACTTTTCGATCTTGTTTTCCTGGATCATACTCGGTGTCCATGATATCACTGTTTCTTATAAACAGAATTGGGGAATAAAGCTATAGTTCAACCTGCAGTATCGTTTTGATCCCCAATAGTAAAGAAACACATTAATAGGCACCTCACTATTCACAAGATGCCAATTCAATTCAGCAAATACTTAATTTTCAATATAGTCTTGGTCGACTTGAAATGTCACCAAAGCAAGCAGGATCTCAAATACAATTATCAGGGTGTATAGCTGCATTTTGTGAGACTGGGAAATTGTCGTATTCCAAACTTCATCTTCAAAAGCGTGAGTGAAACAGAACAATTAACATTTCGATGAAGTCTTATATCTTTGCGTTTGGAGACTGAGCAGTGTGGATGAAGAGCATGAATGTGTACTAAACGATTTGATTCACTTTCACATTTTTGAAAGCTGCATTTCCAATGGCTAATTCAGAGGAACCAGAACATGACCCTTACGCGGTCGTCGTCAGATCTTCACGTAGGACAGTGGAGATCTGATTTTAATCGGATTGTAATATAGGTCTGACTGAAAACTTCGGTTGTATGTGATGCAATAGTTGTGAGCGTTTTAGGTAGTAATGAATAATAATCGTGTCTTATAATAGCGTTTTATTGTTAGTTACTGATTTAGGTCACATTCTTGTACCCAGCGTGACTTCTCTTGCATTGGCACCTGTTGTTGACTTTCTCGGATTACAATATGTGGGATCGCTTGAATGCGCGTGTGATGTGAGGATAAAATC